>CAKNXH010079234.1:27652-58665 GCA_932178445.1 Andricus quercusramuli | reverse complement strand
GCCGTCGCCAAATGTTCGAAATTTATTTGAAATCGCTGAAATCTTTGTCATCTTCATGAAGTGTTTTTGAAAGCATTGCAATTTTTTTAAATGTCTTGAAATCTGTAAAAAAAATTGAAAACTTTGAACTCTTTGTGATATATTTTGAAATTACTTTAATCTGTGAAATTCTTGAAAAATGTTCGAAATATTTTGAAACTTTTAAAATTTTGGTGAAATTTTTGAAATCTTTTTGAAGTCGAGCTTTTTATTCGATATTTCTTCAGTCATCTTCGATAATGTTTAAAATTCACTTATTTTATGTATTTTTTCACGCTGAACACGAATCCAACCCAAAGTTTTGTCCTTGAAAAAGTGGCATGGTAGTGCCAGAATGTACCTCTACCGCAATCGCCCAGTGCCCCCGCTCCCCTGCGAGTCGGAAACTCCCCGATTCGGGATCATTCCTAATTCCAAGGCACCCTGAGCCCTTTCAATTGGTCCCTTATATCACGCGTCCTAGTGAAAAAAATACGTAAAATCAGTGGGTTTAAAAAATAGAATGTGATCGACATTTTCAAGAGTAAACTTTCTCGATATCTCGAAAATGGTAAGGGAGCCAATTTTTTTTCTTCACATTCTATGTCAGCATGAAAAAATACATAAATGAAGGGAGTTTTTAACAATTCGAAGATAATCGACATATCCTGCAGTTTTACCCGAAATATTCGTGAAATCAAGAAAATCTTTGAATTTTTTTTAAGTATTGTGAATTTTTGAAAATTCAGTAGTTACATTTGTTCAATCGAATTAGTTATTTTCCTATTCGATCAAGGGCTGACGTTGATTCGACCCAGTGCGTATTCGAATGTTGCATTTTTTTAAATCGATCCGAGCTAAGATTGAATTTGAACAAATCAAGTTTTATGGAAAAAAAAACTTGATCGAAAGGTTTTCAAGGCAATCAACTTTTTCCGTCTCTGTGTGACAGGCCTTCCCTCGGAACACAAAACATATTTTTCAAATTTTAACAATCTTTTTCGTATAACAAATGCGGATGAATTTCGACAAACTATTCCTTATAATTGAAAGCAATTCTAGTTGTTAGATATTTACACAAAAATTGAGAATTTCACTTTTAATTTCACTGAATCCTTGCGATAAAGTTTTTTCTATATATATTGATTTTATAAATTTAGACCGTAACTTTGTTGGATTGGTTTCAAAAGTTTCGACTGTGGATACCCACTGCTTCGTGTCGAATTTCTTTGATTCGATCTCAGCTTGGATCAGTTCGAAATCTTTATATATAAATATTTAAATCTGCTATACACTCAAAAGTGGAGTAGTCAACCTCTCGGATTCTAGTTAATAGATTATTTATTTTGTTGAGCAGGAGAAGTAACTTTTTTATGTTCTATTTCATTTTTCAGGTTGTGATGCTGGCTCTTCAAGAATTCGGAATTACCGAGAGTAGTTCGAACTTTTCCTTGGCGGAGGTTAGCGTCGGTGAAGGAGGAATGATCAAACAACGTAGACTGCCGGATCAGCTGCAAAACCTCGCAGAGCGAATTGGCCTTAGTTCGCGATACTATCTAAAAACAAACGGTATTTCGGAAACTCTAGTTGCCGACGAGCAGGCACCGGAACTCATTCGGGAGTCCCAGGTGCACTTCCTTCAGTTGAACGCCGTCGAGGTCGCGATTCAACTGACGTTGCAAGACTTTAGTATATTCAGACAAATTGAATCTACGGAATACGTAGACGACCTCTTCGAATTAAAGAGTAGGTACGGAATACCTATGCTCAGCCAATTTGCGGAACTAGTCAACAGAGAAATGTTCTGGGTCGTGACGGAAGTTTGTTCCGAACACAACCTCGTCAGGCGTAGCAAAATTATCAAACAGTTCATTAAAATCGCCCGTAAGTATTTCCTTTTCAATATTTCCGGACTTTAAAGATAAAACTAGATGATAATCCAACAGAGAACTAAACAAAATAATTAGACATTGATTCGAAATATTATACAATCAATATTTTTGCAGGTCAGTGTAAGGAATGTAAGAATTTCAACTCGATGTTCGCGATCGTCTCAGGTTTGGGCCACGGGGCGGTCTCTAGGTTAAGAGCTTCATGGGAGAAATTACCCAGCAAGTATCAAAGACTGTTCTGCGATTTGCAAGAGCTTATGGATCCAAGTCGGAACATGAGCAAGTATCGACAACTCGTAGTCTCCGAGCAAACTCAACCGCCAATCGTGAGTTTCCCTTTTTTTTGAGGGAATTTGGCATCGACTCTCGCTGTCCATTCTCTTTACTAAATCATTATAATTATTCTTCTAGATTCCCTTTTATCCAGTCGTTAAGAAAGACTTGACCTTCATACACTTGGGAAACGACTCGAGGGTGGAGGGTCTCGTAAATTTCGAGAAGCTCAGAATGATCGCTAAGGAAGTAAGAACTCTGACGAATATGTGTTCCTCGCCTTACGATCTCCTAACGATGTTGGAAAGGGGAGGACAGCCTCCTAGTTCTGCGATGGTTGCGCTAAATCAAATGACGACAGGGAATCAAGGAGGTCAAACCGCGACTGTAAAAAGACGCAAGAAGTCCACTGCGGTGCCGAATCAAAAGAAGATGTTCGAGGAGGCGCAGATGGTGAGGCGAGTTAAGGCTTACCTTGCTAACATGAAGGTCATCACCGACGAGGAGAGGTTACATGCACTCTCGATCGAATGTGAACCACATGCGGGTGCCGTAGCCATCGCCGCAGCGGTTCCCCTAGCTGGTAGTAGAGGCAGGAGACATCCCTCTCCAACGCTTTCGACCACCAGCAGCGCCAGTAGCACCAGTGAGGGCAGAAAGAGCATACAAGGTTTACAACCTTGCTCGAATGCTTTACTTATTTGATTAATGAATTCGTATCTCTCTATTATAAACTAAATCCACATTCCAATGTCAAATTATTAAAAAATTCTGCACTTGCAATTTGAATTTCGCACCATGATTCTGTGCCACAGTTAAACATAACCTCTAAATAGGCTGGACGTCTAAAACTCAGAGCAGATACCGCTATACCTTTTATCACCATAAGGGCCATAAGGGCCCTTTTCATGCTTACGCCCACAAATAATTTATTTTTAAATCCTTTGAAATCTCATGAAATCTATTAATCCAGGATAACGCTTGAACATTCTTTAAATCATGTCAAATCTTTTGAAATTTTACGATATCTCTTAAAATATTTTACAGTTCTTTCAAATTTGTTGGAAATCCCGTCAAATTCTTTAAAATCCGAAGACATTTTTTAAATCACTTGAAAATTCTTGAAACCGTGGAAATTCTTAATGTCCGTTAAAATCCCCTGATATTCCTAGAAATTCTTTGAAGTATTTGACAATGCCGTGCGATCTCTTGAATATTAAAATATTACGAATTCCCTTGAATCCTTCGGAATTTCTTAAAATCCTTCATAGTCTCTGAAAATCGCCTGAAATTCCGTAAAATACCTTGAAATCTTTAAGAATCCCTTCAAATCCTTCGGAATATCCTAAAATCAGAAAAAAAATTAATCGTGTATAAGAACGGAGAAAAAATGAATAGATTCATTCGGTTAATTGAATTTATAAAAATTGATTCTAAAATCGATCAATTGGCTCGAAATAATCGATTAACGAATAATCGAATCGAGATCTTCCATCCATTCCTAAGGTGGCGACATCTGCTTTGACTTTAGGGTGTCCAGCGTAAAGTTATGTGGCTCACATAGTTCAGGCGAATTCGTGAAAAATATATTTAAAGTAAATTTAAGGTGCTTATTTATACATAAAAGAAACGGATTCGTTAAAAACAAATTTTAAAAATAGACAAATGTAATGAACTGAGTAATTTCAGGTACAAAATTTGGAGCAGCGTCGCCGCAAGCTGTGAGAAAAATGCTCGCGCTCTCCGATCCGCACAAAACGAGACCTTATCAACCGAAGCACTGTCCTCCGCCACTTCCGGTTCCTGGATTGGCGATACACACTAGTGGCCTGGAACCAAGTCCTGGCGCACCTAGGAGAGTTGGGTCTGGAACCCGAGTTCCCATGCATGAAAGGTCGCACAGTGACACTCCCTCGGGACTTCCGCCTCCTGTAGATCTTAGTGCCGAAAGCAGTAGCGTTACGAGTCTTAGTAATCTACAGCCTTTGAGGAAAACGCTGACAAGTGGTGAGTTTTCTTCTGAATTCTTGGAACTCCAAATTAAATGCCAATATTAAGGCACTTTCAAATTTTAAACAAGCCTGCCAGCAAGTCACTTCCAATATTTGTTTACACTTTACAATTCTTAGTAAAGACTAATCAATTTTTTTCATCTTTTCCTTTTTTCATTTGCTGCAAATGCAAGAAATTGAGCATTTTAATTAGTCTTAAAATTGGTCAATTTCAAATTAAAAATGATCACAAGACGAAAGTGTTCGGATGGGAAATACGGGGAAGCATTCATAATTAAATCATTCAAAATATCCCAACTTTAGGATTAAATTTGCAATTTAAAAATCATCATTTAAAAATCATTACAAGCGTTTGAAATTGAATAATTTTAAATTGAAATCCTGATTTGAAAATTTGCAGGATTTCCAATTTTTTAATTCGCAATTATTGCATCCTTCAACATACCGGAATTTTATTTGTTTAAATTTAAACAATTTCGATTAAATTAGATAACGCTTTTGAAGGGGGTAGGAGGTTCTAGTCTCGCGTTATGAAAATGGTAAAAAACTACAAGAAAAGTCGTAAAAAGCATTACATAGGGGGGTCCAAAATCGCCTGAAAATTGCGTTCATAATTGAATAATTGAATTTTTTTATCTCTTATGAACTCACAATTTCAAATTAAAAGCATTTGAAGTTCAATAATAATTTATTTAGTTTGAATCCTTCAAGATTGTACAATTTTTTTCAAATTTCAAATGGAAACTTTACAAATTAAATAATTTAAAATAGAAAGCACTTTAACTTGAACAATTTTAATTATGTTCTTTAAATTTGAACAATTTTTAACTCAATTTTGCCATCCAACTAAAATATTGTCGAATTTAAAGTAATTATATTCGGTTTTGAATGCTGAAATTAAAAAAAAAATTATTTTTAAATCTCTAATTTTTCATTGTTAAATTAGGAAAGTTATCAGTTTTAAAATCTAAAGTCCTGAAAGCTTATTTTCCTAATTTCACAATATTGACTACAAAGTATATGTTCTTTTTGGCAACCTTTTCATTTGAAATAATGAATTCAAAAATTTCGAAAACCTCAAATTAAATGTTGTTCAATTTGTCAGGCTTCAATTTAAACTGCAATTTTGAAGGTATTTTGTTTTGAAATCAATTTCTGAATTTAAGACGTTCACACGTAGAAGTATACAATTTTCAATAATTCTTGTTTGAAGGTTTGTTAAGTTTTAAAGGCTTCAAAATTTAATAATCACTTTATTTTATTTGAAACACTCTAGTTTTGAGGGCTTTGAATCTTAATTCATTCAACTTAGAAGACTTTCAATTGGAAATTATACAAAATTTAATATTTAAATTCAGTGTTTTATTAATTTAGCTTCAAATTTAGTTTCTTACACTGAAAATTGAAAATTGGCCCCAGGTCACCCTTTTTAATAAAAGTGTATACTTTTTCCACTTTTTAAACTTAGAAAGTCGCTGGCAGGCATGTTTGGAACAGCAAGGTTTAGAGCTTTCAAATTTTAAGTAGTGCTTTCAATTTTTAATGCATCTGGATTCCGATGAAGTAACGAAGCATATTTAGGGAAGGCATTTTGTTTGGAAGCACAGTGCACTATCGTTACTTGTCATTCGTCATGTACACAAACACCAAACGGGGGTTTTCGCAGTACAACAGTTTTCCTTTGTTTTGCACGCTGCACCGCCGTATTGCAATTCATAAATGTTCCATGTCATTTCGTTATACCCACACGCACACGCATTTTGTACGCCGAAGGCTCGCGCTAGTTTTTCGATTCAACAGACAGGTACATCACGATCCCGATCCTGTTAATGTTACAAGCTGGGTAGAGCTAGAAGAAACAAAAATATCAAAGTTTTCAGTATTTCAATGCAAATGTTTGAATTGCAAACGATCGACGTTGTTTCCCCGAAGAGATGCGGATTGATAAGAGCGATGCAGAAGTCATAACAAGTTTGCCTCTAGGCTTACGAGTTTCGATTAGAGTTATAAATGGGATTTCATTTAATTGCGCGTACCGAGGATCCATGAATTCGGAATTTAATAAGTCAGGTCTCACAGCTTGATCCTTATTTATCAATTTTTCCATTTCTCTGTCCCAAATTTCGCACCAAAATTATCTCAAATTTGAGGTTATGATTAACCGCGGCCTAAATCCCCGAAGAATTAGGTTCCATACCCCAAACTTAGAGCAGATGTCGTCACTCCTTTTGGTGACGCAAGGCGCACGTTCTTTATCATTCTATTCATGTTGCTTAGTACTATGCAAGCTCAAAATTTCAATAAATAGCTGGTCACCGTGAATAATAGAAAATATGCACCCTATGGCGGGGCGACAAAAAAGTGTGTTTAGGGTATGGAACCCAATTGTGGCGTATTCTTCAGTTTTTTCTTTCAGAGTTTTATAACCACTGTGAGGCCTGTGACTCAGTTTTCTTCTTTTTTTTTTTCTTTTTTAATATATTTTGTCATAGGAAACAAGGCGGATTAATTTAAGACATAGATTTGGATTTGAATGGGATAGAATGAGTAGTGATAGAAGTATCTTGGGGAAATGTGCGTAGGTTCGGTGACGAGCAGTGACAGCGGTCACAGTACACAACTGGACAGCCATAGCGGGAGCAGCGTCGAGGCCGGTGGAAGTCCACCTCCACCCCAGAGACGACACTCCGCCTTGCAAGGTATGTAGTTGCGTATAAAAGCTACTCTTTCATACTTCATGGCTTCCTCCATATTTATTTATACTCTCTGTCCGCCCTCCGTAGACTGTAAAACTGTTAAGTAGCGATAGGTTTCGAAACACGTATTGTAGTTTGCTGCGTCGTAATGCAGTTTAAAAAACTATAGTATGTTTTCTCTATAAGATTGGAAAATCTCAGGCTTCTTTGAGAACATTTAACAAATCTCTCTTGATTCTATCCTAAATAGTAAAGTCGACACTAAAAAAAACCCTTATTATAGATCCCTTTTTCTGAAAATAGTACTAATAACTTACAAAACGAGGACAAGTCTGCTAACTTCAATTTCGCGCCAGAATTACTTAGGCCATGCTTATTCATACTCAATTTTGATGTTATTATAGCGCGAAATTTGAATTGAAGATTTTCGTATATTTTCAAGTATTGTATACATTCTTCTAAGATTATCTTTCGATTTACTATTGTTTAAATTTTATAATCTGCTTCAGCTGTGTAAACTCGCTTGCGAAGCTTCGCTTCTCATTCAGTATCTCGTGTTTAAGAAATAAGTTTAATTTTGAGAAGAAAAATAACAACGACGATCGTAAACAAAAATTTTGGGTGCATTTTGATTTCGTACAATAAGCTTAGAGAAACTGAAAATTCATGTCCTTTGTGTAAAGCAGGGTCGGTTTTGAGAGGTGGAATATCACCCCCCTTTCCTCACGCGGTAGCAGTGTTACCTCCACTTCCTGCCAATCAAAATTTGAATCACGACCATCACCATCTTCATCTTCATCAACAATATCATCACCAAACCTTGCCTCCTCAAGGTGAGTCGCCTCTTTGTTTCCAAACTCACCCTCGCTTTTTGGCTTGCATTAGCCTTTCTCACACATCCGCTCTAATTTCACTTACCATCCCCCAGATGACGATCTGCTTTTGAAGTATTTCACTGAACAATCTAATTTCAAAGAAATTTTTTTAAAATTTCAATATTACCCTATTGCCTTCAGTGTAATATTTTCAAAAACAGATGTTTCTTTGTACGAGTAATTAATTACTAACAATTGTTTGTGAAGGGTATTGCATGAAAACTAATCACTGTCTCTGTACAAATAACGTAACTGCTTTTATTGAAACATGCTTTAAAGTTGTGCGCATTCGTGACTGCAATGTTGTGAATTGTGAAATTTGTTTGTCTGGTTCATGCACGTAGGCGCTCTATGCGCCTATCTTTTGCAGGTTTAATCTCGTAGGATTCTTTTCCAGGGTACTTGTGCTATTTACTTAATAAGATTAAAAGGTTTTTGCTATTTCGCCTGGATAGATTTGCGCTAGATTTTACTGAGAAGAAGAAACCAAACCTGTCCTTGGCGACTAGACAGACGAGATTTCACTTTTTGTTCATTTTAAACTAATTCCATTCGACGATCGATTGCTAGTTCTTTGAATAAACAAAATTTGCCATGCTTTAAGAATTTTATATTTTACGTCAAAAGTTCTGTGCGTCGGTACGGTAGTTGGCACGTATTAGGTATTTTTACTTAACCACCAGTTCACTTCACTTCGTTGAGTGCTGAGGGGAAAACAGTTGAACAAATGCATGGGATTTGGTCCATTTTGGCCGTATTTTGTTACTATCTTCGAAAAATAATTTTTTCTGTATAAGTGTATTTGAAAAGTAGTATTTAATTTTCAAGAACTATTTAATGAAATAATAAAATAATAATAATGATTATTTATTACGAAGATATTACAAAAATAAAGTTTTGTCCCATTCATTTGGTGCCATTGTTTTCCCCTCAGCACTCGGTGAAATGAATTTAGCTGGCGATGAAGGAAAAATGCCGTTTCTATTTTGGCGCGAAAGTTAATATTTTTATTGTCTTTTCATGTATCTCAATTGTTCTACTGACTTTGGGTTTCTAATGTCGAAACTATTCGATCGTCGAATATTCTTTTGACAACAATTCTGGACGAGGGGAATTTAGTGAGATTTTTAAAAGAAAGTTTGTGGGAACAGGGATTTTTTGACAGAATGAAAAAAAAAAAAAACTAAAAATAGCTATGAATTTGTAATGCTTCAATTTCGAACGCTTCAGCCTATAATTATTTAATCTCAAGGGCTTCAAATTTGAATTTGCCTAATTTCGAATGTTTTTCATTTGTTTTTCTTGAACATTTAAGTCTTTAAAATAAAAAGAAGCCTTTAAACTAGAGGGACCAGGAAACAGTTGTTTAATCCACGAAATAACCGGGATTTGTTTCCAAAACTTAATTCCTCTCGTCCGAAATCAGTCAAATGTGTGGTGAAGAGCTCTCGACTGGAGAGGCAGAAATTAGAATCGAGAACCAGAGCGTCGAGGGTTTTCAGGTTCAACGGGAATGGGAGTCAACCTGGGATTAAGTATGCCGCCCCCTTTGCCTCCAGGTGTGATGACTTCATCGGGGATGCGTCCTGGCCTCGGTGCCGTTCAGTGTCGCCAACCTCCCAATTACAAAATCGCAGCCCAGATGGCCAGGCTTCACAGACTCGGCCGTGCTCATAGCCACGAGGGCGTCACCTACCGGAATGATCACGAAGATGGTATAAACACAGAAACAATCGCTACAAACATCTTTCATGAACAAAGTTCTACCCTCCATTTATTTTATTCTTAGGTTTTAATTGAAAAGTTTAAGGCCTCATAGAACTTCTCTATTCTACTCTACGCTAAAGTACTCTATTCTACTGCTAAAGTACATGTTTCATTTGAATTTTACGCCAAAATGTAAGCCACATCTACTGGCCAATTTTAAACATAATCTCTATTTTGTAAATAAATCTCGCGCGAAATTTACATTGCAATATTTTTTTACTCAAATGAAGTATTCTGTGGCGCTTTGAATATGTTTTCAAATAACCCCCTTAGTATCTTTGAAATCTAAATCGTATTTGGAATCCAAAATATATTTTAGTTTTACAAACATAATTTGTATTTACAGTTTTAAGAAAGATGAACTTTTCATATCAGTTCTTCAATCTCTTCTTGAATGCTTTCAAGGAATCAGTTTTGGATCAAAATTTTGTAGTATTTCATTGTCAAAAGTTCATTTTTATGTTTAATAATTGATCATTTTTTGTCTCCTCCGAAGTCAATTTTGTAAATAACTGCCCTAACATTGTAAATCACCCATTAGTGTTGAGAACTCAATGTACAATTTTTATCACCTTGTGTTTTTGTCTCGTGTCGTGTCTTGTGAATTTATTACGCATAAAGCATATCACCTGCATTGAATAATCCTTAACTGAAATGAATTCCTATGTCCGCAACCTATTTTTGCACTCGCTCGCTTGCTTGCATCCGGTGATCCAGCCTCGATTGATAAGTAAAGCATAAAAAATTTATAATGCACAAACCGCGATTGTCCTCGATTTCTGTAAACGTTATTTTATTAATTTTAAGATCGGCTTTACTTTGCTTGCATCGATATGCACGAATTTGTATTTTGATTTGTGAGATTTTTGGAAGAGTGTGGAAATTTTTTCTGGGAATACTCAACATTTCTTAGAATCAAAGTATTTAAATTAAAACAAAAACTATTGTATGTCCCAAATTTTTGTAACTAATGTACCACAAAAGTTACTCCAGCAGCCTTATTTTGATTGAAATTTATATTCAATGTTCACAAATTTATCATAAATCTTCTGATTATTCTCTTTAAAAATTTCCTTTACGTTTCTGTTTCTCTCGATATGAATAATCGAACAATCGATTTCTGTTTCAGATGATGAAGACGCACAAGTGTCTGCGGTGTAGAAGAAAGATTGCGAAGTCGATCGACGAGTTCCGGTCGCTGCTTAGTTAATTTTCCGGATTTCTTCACCGTTACGTTTTCATTAATTAGCGATGACCGTATGACAAATACCCTGAAGAAACGGATCCACGACGAATAGGAAGTGCTTTCTCCAGCGGACTTTTGTCGACTATCGATATAGAAAAAAATATCGCCTGTGCCAGTCGGTACAAAGCACGCGTTCCTGAAAAGAACGCGGCAGGAATTAGGGCGATCGATCGCAATAAATCGTTTCTATTTCAAAAATCCTGACATGAAGTTTAAGTTCCGAATCGAGGAGTTTGGAATAAATAACCAGGATTAATGAAGTGGACAGGCTCTAGTTTAAAGAGAGGGTGTTTGAAGATTGATCTTTTTTAAAATCGATTTATTTCAGAATTGCTTTTTTAAGAATTGACAAACACCCTTTCTCGAGGATTTTATTGCTGTCTTTCACTAAACAAAGTTCTCGACTCGTCTTCGAGATCCAGAGAAATCCTTCCGAATCGCAAAATCGATCGCGCGTTATTTATATAAATGTGTAATAAATCGAGCCCAAAGATGTTAAATATCGTTTTATCGCTGAGTAACGAGATGGCTGTATTATATACTTTTTAGGTCTGCTCTTTAAAAAGAAAAACTCCATAGCTTGTAAGTTGGTGTAAATAGCGTATAGTACCTATTTAGTTTTTAGCAAAGAGAGAAAGACATGGGAGGAAGAACAGGGAACAATGAACAACCTAGTGCTATTTATCACTCTTTTCCTCTCGCTTTCAAAATCACATTTACACACATGATCCAAGAGACTCCACAAATCTATTTTGAAAAACTCTGATAATTAATTTTTAATCCTAAAAAGTTGAAGTTTCGCTAATCTATTGCCAGATAAGATTTATATTTTGACTAGATAGAATTTGTAAGTGTGGTTTAAATGAAAATGTGCGAGCGGAGGAAAGCGATAGGGTAACTATAATCAAGAGATTAAAGTTTCGAATTGAGGGACGAAGGCAACGGCTCGGTTTCCATTTAACTTTTTCTAATAAATCCAGTTTCTTCGAGTTCAACAAATTGGAATTTTTCGTAAGATTGAACGCTGGAAAAAGGGCCTAACCTTTTCGATGTCTCGCAGGATTTTCGAATGTCAATATTTTGATTTATTTTCGAAGAATCGAGCCACCCGCTTCTTCGCTGTATAATCGTAACGAGTAATTCTTGTATTAACTGTATCTCACTGTACATATCGTAATAAGTTTTAAACTCGAACCCAACGTTGTCGATGACGCCTCGAAGATTATAAAGCCCCTCACCCACCCTTCAGGTTAATTAAGAGTGCGCTTTTATGCAAAGCGAACGACTGCGTGTTTGTAGAATCAATCGTCTTACCAATCCTGATTTCGCACCTTCAAATTATTCAAATACGTCCACATTAAGATTTAAATTATCGCCACGAGAAGTGACACCTCCCCCCGTGTTTTGATCATGGGAGTGATATTACCGAGTTTGAAACATCGGTGAAAGGTGTCACGTCTTGCATCAGTACCACTGAGTTTTTCAACTTATATATCAATCTTTTTACGATAATTATCATTCAATTTTGGATCATGTTCTAAGTTGTAGATTATCAAGATTCAATCCTGTCCTCGCTTCATTCCAAATGCATTTACTTCGCGATTTTTAATCCGACTTCCGCTCGCTCGATTTGCTTTGGAAATATTCGCGAAGTGATGAAAAATTGTGTGAGATTGCTCATGTAGAAAGACCTTCTCTTGTTCATATTTTATGGCGGCTAATTGCAATTACAGGGTGACTAGTCAACCAGAAGTTTCAATTTTTGTAGACTAAATTATCGGAAATATTCTCAAGGCGGGAAAAATTTCAAATAACTTCAGATCCTAGAAATTACTTGGATTTTTTTTTTAAATCGTTAAATGACCCTGAATTCCTATTCGAGATGTGAATGACCACCCTGTTGTATAAAGTTTTAACCAATTTTTAGTCGAAGACTTCCCAAAAATTGAGATTGACCGCAGTTAATAATTTTAATTTTTCCCGAATTTTGTGGAAATTATGTATAAAAAGATGTAAACTTTTAAAAAAATTAGGTTTGACGAAAGATAAAATTTTGCTCGTGGATCGAGCAAGCGGTTCGAATTCCAAGTGCAATCGACTGAAAATGTGTAAAAAGTATCGACGAGTTTCAAAATAATGCGATTATAATTATTATCTTCCTTGGAAGTTCGGGTTTAGTTTTAGAGAACTGAGTACAAGTTGTATACGCAAAACGCCAGAGACAGAACTTAGGACTCTTCCGCGCGACTGCACAACCGCGTACTTTTATTTTATTTATACCTGCCTCTGTTGTTTTAATTATTTATATAACGCGAAGGGAATGCGATTACGACTAAAAGAAACTGCAAGAGAGAAACCTTTTGTATTTAATTTGTTTAATAAAACTCGAATCATAGTACAACTGTGCGCCTTTTTAGTTTTGTTTTCTTTTTTCTAACACCTTTTCTTGTGCTCGTTTTTTGTTCCTTCAGATTTCTTTAAAAAGTGATTATGAATATTTTTGAGTGTGTTAATTCGGAAAAGTGGGAAGAGAATAAACTTTGTAATTTTACACTAAAAGAGTTGAAATATTTGTTCTGATTTGCTTTTTAAATGTATTTTCAAAAAAAGGTCGTTAAGCCTCAAATTAGAAAAAAAAAATGAAAGAGTAAAACTTCTTAAGAGAATGTTCTCTGCGGAATAGTTTGTCGAAAGTTTTACATCGCTAACAACTATTTTGTACGATACGGTGTTTTATATATCTGTCTTATTATCAATAAGATGTCTCCTTTCATTAGGAGAGTTGAAGGAAAGTTCCAATTTTATGTGGTTATGGTGTATTTAATAAAAGCATAATTACAAATTAAATTCCCTTCATACCATTAAAGTTCGACATTCATGACAAGATCGCCTGTATCATCAAAAAATCCCATAGATGTTGTATCCGTCGATGTACGCTTGTAAATCCCCGAAGAATATAATCTTTAATTAAACGAAAACTGTCGATTCTCTACTTTCATTAACGTTACCATGACTTGGATGTTGATAATTATTTTTGCAAGAGTTTTTAGTTTTATCTGCTCTATTTGTTCAATTTCATTTTGTTTGTAGTCAATAAAACTGCAAAATATAATTAAAGAGTTGAAAAATAATGAAGTGGTGACCGTTTTTAGAAAATATTTCTTTAAACAATGCGAAGTGCGAAAAAATTCATGAGCAAAATATTGTTCTTTATGAAGAGTTCTACAAAAAGTTCCTCTTCTATTTTCCGATATTTTACACAAATTTTTGAAATTTACTGGAATAATTGTAGGGATTCTACAGTTCTCCGTAAAATTACGTGAAAGCAGAAACGATCTACACAATATTGTTTTTACAAAGCACATTTATTTCTGGAAATACTCAAAAGATTGAGCAGAATTCTGAAATATGGAAAAGGAACTCTTTAATTTTTTAACCACTTGTGAGCTCAGTTTTTAGAAAATATATTGGATTTTTTTAAATTGCATATTTTCAGATTTAAAAAATAGATCTTTGATCTCCAGTAGTCTAACATAAAAAGGATACACTAACTGTGAATTTTATCTCTGATCTTTCTACTTTATATGTACTTGTAATTGAAGCGGGGAATGCTAAACAATGAAAAGTCCAACCAACCAATTGTTACAACTTATTTAAAAAATAGAATATTTTAATATACTTCATTTATTTACTTTGAATTCTTTGAAATTTAAAAATATTCGAACACGTATGTAAAAAATAAATGCTAGGATGAAAAAATGGCAACACTTTCATTTTCTCACTGAGTTGGGTGTAAAAAGGCGAGAAAGTATGATTTTCGATGAAAAATCAATTTACCCTGCTGGAAGTAAAAAGATTGAAAAAGATAGAAATTTGGGGATAGGAAAAAATAGAACTATTCCATCTCTTTCAATAGGTCACTTTGCATACCTAAACGAGGACTCTTTATCTTTTGCTATCCCTTAGTCTATCTATTACGAATTTTAATCTTTTTCAATCTCTATATCCTTCGTGACCGAGGACTCTTATCTTTTTCTATACTTCATTCTACCTCAATCATATAAATCTGAAGCTTTATCTATTCTTCTATCTTCCGCGATTGAGCACTCTTATAATTTTCTATCCTTCAAAATTAGAGAGTCCATAGAAAAGTTAAAAAAGATGACTACGTATCAAGAAAGACAAAGTGACGTCCATGCTTATATACGTAGATACTTAAAATTAATTTGCATACCTCACAGTCGACAACTGTGTCGAACTTGGAAGAAAACGGTTTGCCAGGCCTCTCTACTTACAGGCCCAAAGATTGATTTCACTTGTTGGTTATTTTTACCCTCAGCCACCTAGCGTCACCCTGCTGTAATTAAAAAGATATAGATCCTATCGTTTTGAATATCGGCTATCTTTTTAAATCTCCTCTTCCCTATCTCATTGTATCATACATCAATCAACTTCAATCTTTTTATATTTTTCAAGCTGAATTCACTTCTATCTTCTCCAATACCCTCTTCTCTATCTCATCCTGTCCTTTATATATCCACGGCAATATTTTTCTGTCTCTCGGAAACCCTGCTGGAAGTGAAAAAATAGAGATCCCATTTTTTTGAATAATTTTGAATCTTTATGATAGAAAGATATTGAGAAAATGTAACCGATTCTATCTCTTTGTCGATTTAAATGGACATCTATCTTTCTCAATCCCCTCTTCTCTATCTCAGCCTATCCTTCATCTGTCCACGTCAATCTTTTCCCATATCTCTGTCAATCTAAAGTTCCGTCAATCTTTTTCAACCCCCTCTTATTTTATCTTATCTTGTCCTTTATCTTACCCTGTAACTATTCAAGTCAACGTTTTTCTATCTCTGTTAATCTAAATTCCTGTCTATGGCTTTTTAATTTCCTCTTCTCTATCTCATCCTATATTACATGTAGCCACGTCTATCTTTTTCTATCTCGTTGTTTATCTAAATTTACGTCCATCATTTTCAATCCTCTCTTCTCTATGTCACCCTATCCTTTATCTATCCACGTCAACTTCAAGTTTTTGCCCTGCTGGAAATGGAAAGATTGAAAAAGATAGAAATCCCTAAAACGCTATCTTCTCCTATCCCCAACCTCGATGATTTTCTATATCTTTCTCCATTTTCGTAATCGATGACTGATCTTTTTCTATCCCTTGTGTATCTATCTATTACGAATTCCAATTTTTTTTCTTCTTTTTCTCTATCTTCCGTAACCAAAGACCCTTATCTTTTACTTACCTCATTCTATGCCTTCAACATAAATTTTATTATTTGTCTTTCTCTTTTTCTATCTTGCGCAATTGAGTACTCTTATCATTTTTTATCCCTTAAAATTAGGGAATCCATAGAAAAGTTGGGGCTTTTATTCCAAAAATTAATTTGACGTTGACCATACACCAGAAAGACACCGTGATGTAAATTCAGATTGAAAAAGAGATAAAAAAAAAGATAGACGCTGATAGATGTAGAATACGATGAAATAGAGAAGAGGAGATTCAAAAGGATAAACCGGAATTTAGATTGACAGAGAGATAGAAAAATATTAACGAGAATAGATCAAGGATAAGAAGAGATAGAGAAAAGGAGATTGAAAAAGATAACGACAATTTAGATTGATAGAGATGCAGAAAAATATTTCCGTTGATAGAATGAGATAAGAGAAAAGGAGATTTGAAATGAAAGACGTGAATTCAGATTGACAAAAAGATAGAAAAAGTTTGACGTGGATAGATACAGGATATGAAGAGATAAAGAAAAGTTGATTAAAAGCGATAACGGGAATTTAGATTAATAGAGAGATCGAAAACTATTGACGTTCATAGAATCAGGATTGGATGAGATAGAGAAAGATTTACTTGGATAGATTAAGGAATAAAAGAGATAGAGAAAAGGAGGTTGAAAAAGATAACAAGAGTTTATATTGATAAAGAGATAGAAAAATATTGACGTTGATAGAATCAGGATAGAATTAGATAGAGAAAAGAAGATTGGAAAAGAAAGACGTGAATTTAGATTCACGTGGATAGATAAAGGATAAGTAGGGATAGAGAAAAGGAGATTGAAAAAGATACCGGGAGTTTAGATTGCTAGAGAGATGGAAAAATATTGAAGTTGATAGACTCAGGATAGAATGAGGTAGAGAAAAGAAGATTAGAAAATAAAGTCGTGAATTTAGATTGACAAAAAGTTAGAAAAAGATTGACGTGGATAGATAAAGGACACGAAGAGATAGAGAAAAGGAGATTGAAAAAGATAACGGGAGTTTAGACAGATCGAAAAATATTGACGTTGATAGGTATAGGATTGAGAAAGATAGATGCGAATTTAGATTGACATAGAGATAGAATAGGATACAATTTCTCTATCTATTTCTATCAAAAAGATTCAAAATTATTCAGATGGATAGGATCTCTATCTTTTTACTTCCAGCAAGGTAGACAGAAGTGGGCGGTTTAGTTTTACCTGATTCAACAACTATATGGTGCTCATTTGATGAACACTTTTCTTCCTCATTATGATTAATTAGCAAAAATGTTATCAAATCAAGGAGTTTTTTTCTATTCTTGCATCCAATTTGAATTATGTTAATGAAAAAAGTTTTTCTATAAAAAAAGATTCTTCAAATACTATAAATGACCATTATTTTCTTACTCTTCAGAAAAATGTATTAATTAGGTCAATTGATTCGTCTCGAATCAAGGAATCATCGTGTTGCTTCAACTTTGAATGATTTTAATGAGTTTTTAGATATCAGCGCGGAAAATTAGCCCTCCAAATGAATGAATTCATCTATGCAACCATCATTATGTCATCGTGTTAATATACATATACATCCGGACAATTACTGAGTAAGTATTTGATATAAGAACTGAAGATATAATATGTATTTCACTTTTGACGTCTATTAGCAAAAACGCCGATAACTTTTGAAAGAATTTACCGATTGGATTGCCCTTTGGTCCTCTTTTAGTCTTCTGAACTAAAGGTCAAGTTCGTTAGACAGACATTTTGGATAAAAATTCAAAAAGTGAGTGCATTTTGAAAATTTTTGTGAACATTTTTTTCAAAATGTGAAAATTATCTGTGTGGCTCTTCATAGTACTCGAAAGTTAAAACAATTTATTCTCATAAAAATTTTTCGATACAACGAAAATTTTCAGAGTTACAGCATTTTCAAAATCCAAAAGAAGAAACGAAAATTATCGTTTTCAGCCAAACAACGCACGATACGAAAAAATTCAAAGCAAGAAAAATGTTTCTTTTTGCATGCCCTATAAGATTATCAAAACGACTTTCTGAATTTTCTTGAGAAGTCAAAATTCACATTTTTATTGCACAAAAAATAATTAAAAATCAAAAAATTTAATTTTACGGTCAAACTATGCAAGATACGACAAATGATTATTAAAAAAATCTGCTCGATGTAAAAACTTTGCTTATTTAATTTCTTCTTCATCTGGTGTGAGGGTTTTCAAAATATTTAATT
The DNA here is from genome assembly GCA_932178445.1 of Andricus quercusramuli. NCBI lineage: Eukaryota > Metazoa > Arthropoda > Insecta > Hymenoptera > Cynipidae > Andricus > Andricus quercusramuli. The sequence continues at coordinate 40,377 of CAKNXH010079234.1, read as the reverse complement.
GTTTTTATGTTCACAGTGCTATTTCTAGCTATTAATACAATAAAATGACTATCATTAATGCTCATGGTACTTGCAAATTTGAACAACTTAGGGCCGATTTCACCAACAGCGATTAAAATGGCGATTAACTAATCACGATTATTTTTTAATCAAGGTTTTAACCGACATTAACTTCTAATGCGTTCCACCGTGTCCTATCATCAAGTTTTGATTCTCCATTATTTAATCATATACCCCATTCACAATAACTTCCATTTTCTCTTCATCCGACGATTCTGATTCGTCAACTTTCAAGTCCCGTGAAGTACGTGCGCGAGCATCGGTCGCTGAGGCCATATTGCGTGTGAACAAACAGTAACGTGCTGGCTACATACTTCGAAGAAAAGAAGACGAGTGAAGATTTGTCCAGTTATTTGTGTTTATTTGTGAAAATGAATATGGATGAACATTAGGGTGGTCCAAAAATGCATTGGAAAAATTTTTTTTCGAATTTTTATCGGGACACCCCCCAAATATGTTCGAATCCGCACAAAAATAAATGCGTTTTTTTTGTTTTGAAAAAAAATGATATTTAGGGGTGGCGCAAGCCCCATGAAGTTTAACATGTATTTCCCATAAGAAAAAAAGACGTTTTTGTAAATCTTATTCAGAATCCTCAATATTATCTCAATCGAGTTGAAACTCAACATTTCTCTTCACAATTAGCCATAGAATACGAATAAAATATCACTTTTCAAATATCACCCCCATAAGTCTGTTTTATAGGGTCCCAAAGAAACCCCATAAGTGAAAAAATGGGTTTTGCGAGTTTTTGGCGCTAATTATGATTTTTTTGCGGTTTTTTTTATAGCGAATTGTTTTTAATACATAAAATATGACTTTATACTGAAAATTAGATATTTTAATGAATTGTTTAAACAATTTATTATTGTTTTTAGCAATTTTCTCATAGAATGCAGTTAGAAAGACGCGGTTTTTTCACGAATTTTTCATTTGTTGTCCAATTTTCAATTAGAGCGAAGTGATATTTCATTAATGTTAACAATAGTGATTGTTCAAACAATTTATTATAATTATAAATAATATTATAATTGAATAATGCTAGAAAGATGCGGTTTTTTTATTTTCTGGCTTTTTGTTTAATTTTCATTTGGAGTGAAGTAATAATGAATTCAAGTTAACAAAATAATTGTTTAAACAATTTATTTTAATTATTATTATTATTATATTTGAATAATGCTGAAAAAATGCGTTTTTTTGTTTCAATTTCTGATTTTTTGTCCACTTTTCATTCGGAGTGAAGTAGTAACGAATTCAATTTAACAAAATAATTGTTTAAACAATTTATTATACTTATTAATAATATTATAATTGAATAATGCTAGAAAGATGCGGTTTTTTTCAAATTTCTGGCTTTTTGTTTAATTTCCATTTGGAGTGAATTAATAATGAATTCAAGTTAACAAAATAATTGTTTAAACAATTTATTATCATTGTTGATAATATTCTCTTTGCTCAATTGGTAGAATGTTGCGGTTTTTTCTGAAATTTTCAACTGTTTGTTTATTTTTCATTAGGCGTGACTTAATAATTAATTATATTGAGCAAAAATAATTGTTCAAACGAATTATTATTGTTTATGACTATCTTCATCTATATCAATTGCGCCTGCTAGTTACGGTTTTTCGGCTATGTTTACTTTTCTGTCCTTTTTTCACTTAGTGAGGTAATAATTAATTAAAGTCAACAAAAAAGTTGTTTGAACAATTTAATATTGATTTCTGCCTTTCGTGTAAAATAGATTTTTTTCTTTGAATTAATTTTTTTAAGCATTGTGAAAAGAGCAAAAATAATTCACTTAAAACAACAATACCTTTCGAAAAATCATTTTTGTTGTGGCCGACTTATTACTTGTTCATAAATAAAAAGGCGATGCAAAGTGAAAGATTTTCGAAAAAACCTCCACTTTCTAGCACTTATCTAAGAAAAGTTTGTTATTAACAAAATTAAATTGTTTGAACAACTTTTTTGTTGACTTTAATTAATTATTACCTCACTGAGTGAAAAAAGGACATAAAGGTGAAAATTGCCGGAAAACCGCAACTATCAGGCGCAATCGATATACATGAAGATATTCATAAACAATAATAATTTGTTTAAACAATTATTTTTGCTAAATATAATTAATTATCAAGACACGCCTAATAGAAAATAGACAAACAGTGGAAAATTTCAGAAAAAAACTGCAACATTCTACCAATTAAGCAAAGAGAATACTATCAACAATGATAATAAATTGTTTAAACAATTATTTTGTCAACTTGAATTCATTATCACTTTACTCCATATGAAAATTAAAGAAAAAGCCAGAAATTTAAAAAAAAACGCATCTTTCTAGCATTATTCAAATATAATATTATTAATAATTATAATAAATTGTTCAAACAATTATTGTGTTAACTTGAATTTATTATTACTTCACTCTAAATGAAAATTGGACAAAAAGCTAGAAATTTAAAAAAACCGCATCTTTCTAGCATTATTCAAATATAATATTATTAATAATTTTCATAAATTGTTTAAACAATTATTTTGTTAACTTAAATTTATTATTACTTTACTACAGATGAAAATTGGACAAAAAGCCAGAAAAAAACCCGCATCTTTCTAGCATTATTCAAATATAATATTATTTTCAATTATAATAAATTGTTTAAACAATCACTATTGTTAACATTGATGAACTATCCCTTCCCTCTAATTGAAAATTGGACAAGAAATGGAATATTTGTGAAAAAACCGCGTCTTTCTAACTCCATTCTATGAGAAAATTGCTAAAAACAATAATAAATTGTTTAAACAATTAATGAAAATATATAATATTCAGTATAAAGTCATATTTCATGTATTAAAAACAATTCGCATTAAAAAAAACCGCAAAAAAATCATAATTAGCGCCAAGAACTCGCAAAACCCATTTTTTCATTTATGGGGTTTCTTTGGGACCCTATAAAACATACTTATGGGGGTGATATTTGAAAAGTGATATTTTATTCGTATTCTATGGCTAATTGTGAAGAAAAATGTTGAGTTTCAACTCGATTGAGATAATATTGAGGATTCTGAATAAGATTTACAAAAATGTATTATTTTCTTATGGGAAATACATGTTAAACTTCATGGGGCTTGCGCCACCCCTAAATATCATTTTTTTTCAAAACAAAAAAACGCATTTATTTTTGTGCGGATTCGAACAAATTTGAGGGGTGTCCCCATAAAAATTCGAAAAAAAAATTTTCGGACCACCCTAATGAACATCCAATGTCTATAAATAATTCACTCGTTCTTTAATTACTCTTGGTCTTCTATTGATAATGTGCAGAATATCTTCATCATCATCAGAGGATAGAAAATCATCATAAAAGAAATGTTCCATTTTCGAACTGTATACTGAACGCACACTGCAATTCTATAGGTTAGGTTTGGTGCTACCATCGGTAATCACGCATTACGTCCGTTAATCAGCCAAAATCGGGCGGTTAAATTAAATGATGATTAAACTCTCTTAACCAGCGTTACGGAAATGGTGGAACGCAAGGCTCCGATTAAATTACAATAATCGGGGATTAACAACTTAATCGGAGTTGGTGAAATCGGCCCTTATTCTTATGGCATTTTAATGTCCTAAACTAAGAATTAAAATAATTAATAATAATAATTAATTAATAATTAACATCTTTAATTTAAAATTTGTGAAGTATTGAATATTTATCATTAATGTTGACCTCTTCCATCGCTTAATGAGGTAAAAATTAAAAATAATTAATATTTCGATTATTTAAATTATTTATAAGGGGAAAAAAAGTTGTTGCTTCCATCCGGGAATTGGCAGATGGGAACATATGAACTCCTATCAAATACTAATTGAGACTCTTTGTTTCCATTCTCTGTCCTCCTCTCCACCCCAGTAACAAAAGTTTTGGTGGGACTGACGTTACAACTAAACTCTCCACCGTACGACGAATCACTAGTTAACTCGGACATGACTTCGACCCGCAAAACAAATTTTGCGCATAAAGGTGGTAGATGGGTGCAGTTTGGGGGCAGATTTTTTTTTAATTTTACACTTTTTGATCACGTCCATTGACTTTTATTCAGACATTCTATTTTGTCCTCATTCTAGTAAATTTGTTTCGTCCTCGTCCACACTTATATTTCTTGCCAATTTTTTGTTAAATTTGGCTTTCTATAAGGAAGGCATCCTGTGAGTTTTATGCGGACAATTTTGTGACAAGTAGAATTTTTTAAATAAAATCACAGGTGTACACTTGTAATTAAATCTCCTGAAATATCTGAATTCACTTGAGTTCACTTGAAGTCACTTGAATTCTTTTGAAGTAACTTGAAATCATAAATTCATTTGAAGTCACTTGAATTCTCCTGAAATCACTTGAAATCTCCTGAAATATCTGGAGTCATTTGAATGCACGTCACGTGAATTCACATGAAAACACTTGAAGTCACTTGAATTCTCCTGAAGTCACTTGAAATCGTCTGAAGTCAGTGAAATCTTCTAAAGTCATTGAAATGATATCCTGAAGTATCTTGAAGTCAGAAGTAGGTATACACTCCATCGGGTTAGTTGTCAACCTCTCGAAAATCACGTAAGAGCAGCAAGAGATATTTTATGTAGATCTTTTCTAGATGTTCAAACTTTCATGTTAATTTTTTTGTATCTTTCATTATTTTCAAGAAAAATTCGATTTTATGAACAAAATTCTCCTGCTGTTTGTTGTGAAACTCGACTTTTTATCATTTTAAACAAATCTTCGCTTTTTTAATTCTTCCGACTTCATTCGTGGAAATTAGTTTTTTCACGTATCGCCTACACAGTGGTCACGCAAGTCCTAAAGTTGTTCTATTAACGTCTTTTGGCGGACGTCTTGAGGACGTCCTGAGGACCTTTTAAAGACATGAAAAGATTAAAAAGATGTCCTAAAGATGTCAAGTCGCATGACACAGAGGTAATTTAGGACGTATTTAAGATGTCCCTGTGCCCAGTGGGTAATTTCCTTTAAGAAACAAAATATTTCGTCGCTGAGAGATTTTGCGACTTGAAGTGTCGAATCTGTCTGATTTGAAATTGATTCGATTTTTAAATCATAATTTCAACTTGTTTTCATTAGAAAATTAAAAAAAAAAAATTATTTTCTCACCACTTCTTAACGCATACGTACACTTCTAAACACTGTGAAGCCGTTTTTAACATTATTATTTTTTTGTTTTTGGCTATACTATTAAAAGAATCGTCACTATGTTTATCGTACACTGAAAAAACTTGTGTAGATTGTTCTTTCACGTAATTTGATGAAATACTGTAAATTTCCAAAATTTGTATAGAATCCGGTTTTACAATAATAATTGTAGTGATTTTATACGATTTAGTAAAGTTATTAATATAAAAGAGGGTGAAAAGACTACAATAATCGTAATGACTTACACAATTTTTGTCAATTTACACAATTTGCATTCTAAAAATTTATAAAAATCACTTTTTTATGTCGATAACAATCAATAACCATCGAGGGTCTTTTTCTACCTTCGATATAAACGAAGTGAAATTTATACGACATATTTTTACAGTGTATATAAATTGAGACTCGATTTTTGACGTGAAATTGTAAATTATAACATATCTAATATAAGAATAGTAAGAATAGTAAATGCATTTTTTTGATCGTTTAATTGAAAAGTTTGCGATGTATAAGACATATTTTTAAAGTGTATATACACTGAGAAAAAAGATTACTTGATTCAAAGAAATTTAGTACTGAATACGTCCAATCAAATATTCGTTTGACCGGAGACCATTTTTTTTACTTCAAGGAATGATGCTTTTCGAACGAAAAACTCACTTTAGTTATGAACAAAATTCTTGAGATCAAACAAATATTTGATTGGGCGTATTCAGTACTAGATTTCTTTGAATCAAGTTATCTTTTTTCTCAGTGTAAAAAAGAGACTCGATTTTCTACGTGAAATAGTAAATTATAACATAATATAATAATAGTAAAAATAGTAAATGCATTTTTTTATTGCTCAATTGAAAAGTTTACGATGTAAACTTACTGGTATAAGAATTTTTTGAATCTTGTTTTGATTTTCTAAAATTAAAAAAAAACAATAAAAATTGGAAAGGAAGTTTCAAAAAGTACACCGCTCCGTTTTTTTACACCACCTCGATAAGGTGGCTATTATGATGACGTAATTATACGGAGTGCAAAAAAAAAAGTAAAAAATGCGTAGATAATTCATTATATATTTTTTAATTCTACGACTTTCAACCATAATATTTCACGTTAATGTAGCTCCATTTATTTTTATTTTCTAATGTCATGAATATACATTTATATTAAAGTTCCCGAAAGTCATGGAAAATTATTTAAGATTTCAAGCAGTTGAAGATTTTGCGAATCCGCTAAGAAAGTTATCGACTATCACGCACCTCCAACTTTTGACATTTTAAATGTCAGTCAATTTTAGAAACTAAGTATCGATATGAAAAAATAATACAATAATATTTTACGTATTCATGACACATAAAACTTTTCTATTACATGCTATGAAAAACGTAGTGATTCTACACGAATTTGTTCACATATTTTTTTCACCAGTAATTTGATCGAATCGTGTAAAATCACTAGGATAAGTCGTAGGATTTTTGAAGAAAAAATTTTTATTTATAGTGAATGGTTGTTTTAATTTTTATTTTTCTGTAAAGTAATTTTTGTAAGCTTTCAGAATATAAAAAAACATGAACAAGGAAGTGCTTACACTAGGATGGTCCAAAAATTTGACTTTCGATCTTTGGTGATCGACCCCTCCCCCCAATTTCTCCATTTACCGGAAAAAGAAATTACCTTCTTTTCAAATTGGTCAACATAAACTTGTGCCCCTGGCTTTTGAAATTAACATCGCGGATTTTAACTGGGAAAAGCTCGATTTTCGAAAAAATGGAAAAAGGAAGTAATTCTTATTAACTTTTTGTAAATTAAAGTTTGGTAACCTCTCAAGGAATGTTCAAGGAATAATTTCCACCTAATAACTTTTAATTGTAACGCCCCTGACCCCCTTGTATTGTGCCAGAAAATGCCTCAAACAATGCAAAATATCAGTTTTATGTATGTAAAATTCATGCTTAAGGACGGCCTGTTTTTTAATTTGTTTAAAATTAAATATTTAGATTCGGCAACTCACAAGTTTCTGAGCATTTTTAACTAATTTTCAAAATTTTCAAGAATTATTCTTTGTTTAAACCGTTTTTTCTGTCCTATGAATTGTGAAAAGTTATTTTTTTTCGGGATAAATTATACATTTGATGAACTCCCAGAATAATATTTCCCACTGAAAATATTTTGCAATTATTTGAACAATTTTTATTTGTTTAAACACTTTTTTCCCCGTTAATCGCGAGAAGTTATTTTCTGAAATTAATGACACAATTTACAAATGTCAGAAGTATATTTTTGCTTATGACATTTGGAAATTGATTAAATATAATTTTCATTCGTTTAAACAATTTTGCATTCTGTAAATCGTGATAAGTTATTATTTTCTGAAATTAATGTCGCGCAGGTAATACATATTATTAAGAGTGATATTGTTTGTGAAAGACAATTTGTAATTATATTTAATCAATTATTATCACTTGCTCCTTTTGATAGGAAAGATGGAGAAAATTCTAGTTTAAAAAATTTATTATTGTTTAAACAATTAGGGTATGAGTTCTAAAATGACAAAATACTGATTAATATAAGCGACATAGTGTAAACTGTAAGAGTTAAAAAAAATTCTCCACTTTTCCTTTGAAAAGGCGCAAGTGAAAGATTAATTATTATTTAAATAATTGCAAAACTTACACACAATAATGCTCTCAAACTTCGTTGATTGTGTCATTAATTTCGGAGAAAATAATTTTTTAGGATAAACAGGGGAAAATCGCTTAAACAAATGAAAATTGTTTAAATAAGTACCAAGTACGTTAATTTAGAAATATTACTATACTAATACTACTACTTTGCCCGGGGCACGGGTATAATGTTGACCGATTAAAAAAAAATAGGGAATTTCTTTTTCCGGAAAACAGCGGCGCCAATGAAAGCAAGATTATCCTAATTAAACCGATTAATTAATCCTTAATAACCACGTTTATTTAAAAAAATATAATATTATCAACAGTCCGTAAAGTAGAAATCTGTAAGAGTGGTTGCAATCCGTCTCTTAAGAGAGTAAGAGGCGCTAGTGTCCCAATAATGTAACAGATAGCTGTCTTACCGACAGGAAATTATAATATTTCTGCGGCAAAATTTAAATTTGTTAGAAAATTATATAACATTAAGAGAACAGATTTTTAGCGGAAATAGGATATTGGCAATCGCAAGTGGCGGGTCGACTTGTCCTAATAGGAACAATATAAAATTCATGGAATAAAACTTGTATATAGAGACTTCTTTGTTAGAAGCCAAAATGGAAATTCCAAAAGGACTGAATAGCATCTTGGAATTTTGTAATCTGCTTGGGAATGTATATATTAAGTTACTGTTAATTAACTAGTTTACTTGAAACCTGAACAGGAAGTGACCAGTGGGAAAGTTACGAGCTTAAGAATTTAAATTAGTTTGGGATTCCGATTTCGCGAATCGTTGATTAAAGACTAAAGTTTCATTGAGTAAATGTATTCGAGTTGCGAGCCTTTGAGTCAAAATAACCCATTTAGAGGCGCCTTGTCGGCGGAAGCGGACTTGATGGATTTATAAATCCTAAATTCCTGTACGTGCTCGATACCAAGATTTCTTATCCGTGACGGTTGTCGTAACCGTCAACGCGGCCATCATGCATGTTTTTATGCGTCAACGGGTGACTCGCGGGGAAGGGTTCGCGTTGGGCGGGCATTTCACTAGAAAAATGGATTAGAGAAAAACTCATTGGTCACTCTCCTCGAAAGGCGGAAGTAAATGTAGAAAATGTACATAGAGAAGGGGATCCTGGGCCACTGTACTGGACCCATCGATCTCAGATCAACGAGTTCAAAAAGTCAGAAAGATCCTTCCTTCGGTCGCGACCGGTTGTTACTTTTGTACTTGCTCATGTAAATTAAAGTTTGAACTTAGAATCATTTCAAATCGAAGGATCTGACTATGTAAATTTGTATTTGATATTTTCATTCATTAAAAGAGAATTAGATATTAATCTTTGTTGTTAAATTCATTTTCCCAATTTTGGATTCAATTAGAATTATAATAAAAACGGATTGAGCAGTTTGTTTGGATTGTGCTACAGAGGAGTTGAGGTTCTAACCTCTTCAAGCGACGAGACGGACGGGAAGGAGGTCAACGTTGGTGGTAGCAGAGTTCATCGAAATAAAGCGAAATAAGAAAAATTTAAACTTTGGCGCGCTTTATAAAACGGGCGTGTCACAATAACCAAAACAAAACCAGAGAGGAGCCCTCGTGATCGTGTTTGATCGTGTTTCATCGTGTTATTCAGCCCCATGCCTAGAGATGGGGAGTGACCGTCAGATGACCGATTTCCGGTAATCTGACTGTCAACTGACCGGACAAGTGGAAAAAGTGGAAATCATGTTATTACGCGAAAAATTGAATTAATATCATAGATATAAACGACAAAAAACGTTTCTATTAGTAAAACGAAATTTGTTTTCTAAAAAAAAAGTGAAGAAAAAGGAATAAATACGTAAAAATTGATCGTATCTTGTTGCTGTTAATGAACATAACCTATTAAACATGAACAGTTTTCAAATCTTGAAAACTAAAAAGTAAACTTTTTTAAAAAAAGAAGCCAAAACGATGATTTTCTGTGAGTTTTATCATCCAATAAATGGTATAAAATTTAGTTTGGAATAATCTTATCTTAACAAAATTCAAAACTATTTGGGGTTAATTTAAATCGTTCAAAATTGTACAACGTATGCTTTTAAAATTAATAGTTCAACCTCTTGTCGTTTTAAATTTAAATTGTTCATAATTGTACAATTTTAAATTAAAATCCTGTATACTTAAATAATTGCAAGGTAGGAAAAGGTTAACATTAGAATAATTTCATGATAACAAAATTCAAAATTATTTTTATTTCATTTAAAAAAAACGTGTAAAGAATGATTCCAATGAAACTTCAGAAATGAGAGAATTTCTAATTGAAAAGCATCGTTTAAAATTCAGGAATTAATCATTAGCTTAAATTTGAATAGCTGAAGCTTTTACATTTTTAGTTTTTAATTTGTAGCAGTAAAAATGTTTTTGGAGAGCCTCGAAATAACGCATTTTTATATTTTTGGAAAATCCAAATTAAAACGCTTTTAAATTCAAAATCATTAGACTGAAGTGTTAAAAATTTAAAGAAAACTTCAAAGTTCGGGATTGCAAAAAGCTATTTTAAACATATAAGCTCAAAATTTTCGGGCCAATACATTTTCAAATTTCTAATCAAGTTAAATTCAGTTGACAAAACATCTAATAGTTGATATTTTTCCCACAAAAAGAACAATATTCAACCAAAAAGGATGACTTACCCATAAAACTTTTAAATTTTTAACAAAATAATTACATTTTTAACAAAAAATATGAATTTTCAACCAATAAGATTAATTGCATACTGAAAAGACAAATTTGTATTAGAAAATTAATTTTGAATCGAAGAGCTGAATTTTCAATTAAAGTGGTGAATCTCCAAACAAAAATTATTTTCAACCAGTATTTAAATTTTCAACCAAAAAAAGATGAATTCTCAATAAGAAATTTAATACTTGATTTTCAATTAAAAACGATCAATTTTCAGACAAAGATGTATAGTTAAATTTTCAGTTACAAAGTTAATTTTCTACCTAAAGAGGTGAATTTTCAATAAAATTGTTGAATTTTCAAGCAGCAAAGGTTTTTCAGGAAAGAAAGAAAAAAAATGGTTGAAGTTTCTACAAAACAGTTGATTTTTCAACGACAGAATTAAGTGTAATAAATGATAAATATTATTATACACTGAGAGGCCAGGAATCTCTATTTTGTTAAGAATAAGCTATACGAATTTGTGCAGCTTCTTGAGAACTTTGAAACTAAAAAAAAACTTGAATACTATTATACTACAATCAAAACCATAATATGGTTTTGACAGCACCACCAAACAGATAGGTTTATTGAATTATCCTTTCCATCCTTTTATTTCAACCTGTAATTTTTGGCGTTTCCAGTTTTCTTTCCTATCACTAAATTGATCCCTATAATAGATGTAAATGTAATCCACAATATAATACAACAATATAAAAATGCCACAACGTAAAATTCAAATTAGCGTTCAGTCGGCTTCCGTTTTCGGTACCGATCGTGAGAGAACTCTTTTGTGTCAAGTGTTGCGTTTTTTGGCTTTGGTGAAGGGAATCAGCGTGTGTGGGTGCAGAAAGGGCAGTGAGTGCGGAGAGCAGGGGTAAAGGAAGAAGGGTGAGTGAAGGCAAGTGTGCAAAGGGTGGAAATAAGTTGTGAGAAAGGAAAGTTGAAACGTGCAAATTTTGTTTTGAGGTTAGGTATAGAAGGTGGTTGTCGGGGAGGGGGGCAAGAGGTAGGCAGGTGAAGAGAGGGTAGCGTCGTGGAACAGTGGGTAAGGTTGGATACTGGGATGCCGACGGTAAGAAGCCCGCAAACGGGCGCCAGAGGGCAGGGAGAGGAAGAAGCAAGAGCGGACGAGGTTTTGAGCGTGGTTAGTGGGGAGAAGGGAGAATTTGACAGTAGCGATGACGAGACGTTCGAGACACCGACCAGGGAGAGAAGGGGTTCAGGCACGAGCCAGAAACGCGGGAGACCATCAAACCTACAGCGCCTCAACAGGCTAGGTAGAGCGGGCTCGAATAGGAGTCTGGATGAATGGCACAAAAAGGGGAACGTGACTAGCAGTGAAGGGGAAGATAAAAGGAAGAGAGAGGAAGGGGAAGATGATCCGGAAAGGGACAAGGATAACAAGAAAATGAAAAGTAAACGAAAAACACCAGACAGAGATTGGGGGGATGGGGGGATGTTTGAGAAGCTAGCGGCCCTCATAAAAGGGTTTAGAGAGGAAACAAGGAAGAGTCTGGAAGATATGAATAGGCAGGGGAAAGAAGTTAGGGGGGAAGTGAGAAAAGTAAGAGAAAAGTGGGAAGAGTGGGATAAACTCTGGAAAGAGGAGAAAGACAAGGTATGGGGTAAACTAGAGGCCATAGAGAATAGACAGAGAGAGATTGACGAACAGACAAATAGGGAGATAAAACAACTGGAAGAACGGGTAAGCAAATTAGAAGTTAGGAATGAGCATATGGGGAAGGGAACAGAAAGTGCGGAAAAAGTAGAAGGGAGTGATAACGTGCAAAATGACAATGAAAGAATGAAGAAGAGACTGAGTGAGATCGAAAGAAGATTGGAAGGGGAAGAAAGGGCGAAGAGAAAAAATAACATAGTAGTCAAGGGATTGAAAATAGAGAGTGAAACAGGGGAAATTGAAATCAAAAATCTGCTGAGAGATATTGGAATTCGGGTAAGGGTAGAAGGAGTTAAGAGATTAGGAATGACGAAGGAAGGAAAAGAAGGAATGTTTGTAGTAAAAGTAGGGAGTGAGGAGGAGAAAAAGAAAATTATGGAGAACAAAAAATTATTGAAAGGAAGAAGGGAGAGAATTGAAGAGGATTT
>CAKNXH010079234.1:1507-19406 GCA_932178445.1 Andricus quercusramuli | reverse complement strand
ATTTTAAATTGAAACAAAATTCAACTCACTTGAATTTTTTCTAGGAATAATAATAGGTGTTCAATATTTATTATACTTCAAAATTCAATAATTTTACTTACAAATTAAAATTTTTGAAATAGAACAATTAAAATTATAATGTTCAAAGTTTAGTTTTTTGTTTAAATTTGAATATTTGATTTACAATTACTGATTTTAAATGAACAGTCAAAAATTTCTAAATATTGAGCTATTGTTGTTTTTCATAATTGATAAAATACCAATTTTAAAGTTTCAACTTTTAGACTAAAACAATAATGTTAAATTTAATAAAAGTCTTTAGGTATGAATATATTGTTTTGAAGTTATTTTATAATTTTAAATATTTTATAAAGTTTCAATCATGCATCTACATTTGTTCAACTACTAACTTTCCAATTTAAACAGTTTAATCTTTAACGTTAAAATCTTAAAATTATTAAATTTTGAACGGATTTCGCATCATCTTGTAAAATTAATTATTATTCACTTTTTAATCTTTAATGCACAGTTCAATTTTAAAAATCATTATAATGTATATCCACAGTTGATCAATTAAAAAGACTTTTTATCCAAATTTTTTGATCCCAAATGCTTCTAATTTAAAAATTTGTAAGTCTTTAAAACTGCATTTTTGAATTCTTTTAATGGAAAATGTACGCTTAACAATAAAAAACTAAAATAGAACATTTTCAAGTGAAAGATTTTTGAATTACGCATTGTAAACTGAATGATATAATTGAAACAGATAAAAATTCAACTAATTATTTAAAAAACTGTTAAAATCAAACTGAGACCGATTTTTTTTCTAAATATTTGTAAAATTCCCGATAAAATATAAATTCACTGTCATTTCCCGGTTTTATAAAATTCCCGGCTTCCCGGTCCAGCGGTCACCCTGAAAATATATTAAGATATCATTTATTTATAATCTAAAGTTGAAAATTTTCAACACCGTAGATATTTTGGAACATCTGTAAATTCATGCAGATTTTTACATTTAAAAGCAGTTTCCCTCAGTTTTCTTTCGCTTAGAGGATGGAAAATGTTGCAAAGATAATTACAAACACTCAAAGATTATTCAATCCTGTCAGTAAATTACTTTTAATGTGTTATTAAATTCAATTTTATCATTTTTCCATGCATTTGCAACGATCATAGGCCAAGTGCATAGCTGGCGCCACCACACGGCCACCGTCAACACATTGTACATTTTCAACTCAGAGTTCCAGGGGGCTGGTGTTATTCGTGATTTTGACGTCGAATAGGTTAGATTTATTTGGATTTATTTTTCTCTGTGATTTCTCCATAACTTTAAAATTTTCTCTTTAAAAGGTCAAAGACAATTCAATATAATAAGAAGCAAATAATTATTTTTCATACAATATAAAGCAAGGGTCATTTGTATACGGAGCCTATTGGATCAAATTTGGCGAATTGAATTTACAAATCCATCTGTTTATTTACAAGTCACTGTAACTAGTTTCTAACGTCCAACGTGTTACTCGATCATTCTATCACGTCAAATAAATATGTAGGCTGATATGTTATTCCTACGTTCTACGCTAACGTGACAGCAGTAACAGAACTAAACCTACGCGAAGTGGAAGTGAAGTGGTCTACGGTTCACCTGGCACTTCTTTGCGTAATAACTATTATATTTTATCATCTAACGTACAAATTATTAAATACAGTTGGATTTAGAATTTAAACCTTTTCCATATTTTCATAGAAGATTTTAAAATTGGAATAATGACATGCTAAGAATATTCAAAATTATTTGGTTTTAATATCAATAATTCAAAATTGTGTAATTTAAAAAAAGAAAGAAAGCTTTTTTAGTACTTGACCGACTGTAAATTCATAACACTCAAAATCGCAGTTTCACTGTTTAGAATAATTGTTCAGAATTAAACAATTCCCAATTAGAAGCCGTAAAATAATTTAAAACAGTTTAAAAATAATAATTTCAATGAATCTTCATAAATTAGAGATTTTCAGATTGACACAGCGTTTAAAATTCAGGAATTGATCATTATTTTTTATTTTGAACGCTCAAGCTTGTACATTTTTAGTCTTGGATCTGTGGTAGTAATTACTTTGAAAAATTGTTTTAAGGGCCTCGAAATAGAGCGTTCAATTTTGGTGGATTTTGCTTTATAGTTGTGTAATTTCGAATGTTTTTCGTTTGGAAATTTAAACGCTTCAAGTTGTAAAAGAATTTTCAATGGACATTTTTTGTTATATATTGGTAAAAATTTCCAGGTTTTGGAAAAACCAAATTAACGTGCTTTGAAATTTTAAACTTTCAGAGTTAACTGTTAAAATTTTTGATATAACTTCAAAGTTTAGAAGTGTTAAAATTTGAAGTCTTTAAATCTTTACTTTCCAAATTTTTAAGCTATGATAAATATTGAATCTTAAATTGAAGAAAAAAAAACTTTACTACACTTACAATTTTCGGAATAATCAAAATAACGATTAAAGTATTTTAAAATATCAAAATTAATGCTATAAAATGTAGATACTGTAGTATAAGGATTTCGGACATCCAGTTTCAAAAGGTTATAAAAAATGTTAGAAAATTTTAATTTTTCTGTTCGTCACATTTTTAATAAAGTTAATTTCTTTTAATAGGTATGTGTAATTTCCAGTTACCAAACTTGTATAATATTATAATTGTACCCTCAAAGAACTTCACAACTAAAAACCTTATTCGCGTTGGCAAGTTCTGAACGTTAAAATGAACGAAATGTTTGTTCCCAATTCAAAACATAAATTAATGAATATTCTAGCACTATTTCTAGCTTCAGTAAATAATTACTTTGATTCGATCGTTTAAAACTTCAAGTGCATGGTTTTATCAGTTCATCACAAATATAAAAGGAGGCTCAAATATGCAGTTTTAATTAACAACTGAAGGGTTGCACTTCAGAACTAGATAACCAACAATTTTGCCAAAAATAGACTTTTTACATTTACAAAAAAAAAAAAAAATGCATCTTGTTTTAGAAGGATTTGTTCGAAATCTCATGTTTAATATAGTAATAAAGAGATTCGTAATTCAAAACCAGATGACTGATTCTATGTACTCGTCTCTCATATCTTTTTTTTTTTTAATTGCCTAACGTCAACACTTTTTTAAAACTTTTTTTTTTATTATATTCCTCTTTCTAAAAGTTTTTAAATACAGTACAATAATACAATTTTTACTTTTTTCAAAGAAAGCCTCTTAAATAAAACTGTTTGTCACTTTTTTCAGCACTATAAAGTACCAAGCAAATTCAAACAAAAATCTTAAATCTTCATTTTCTGCAAGAACCAAATTTTATAAGGTTTTTTTTTCACTTAACTTTTTGCCTGGCAATCAGAAACGATATTTCATAAAATTATTATCATTTATTTGTAAAGAACAATATACTTTTCTTCTTTATGTACTTTTACTTTTCTATTCTTATTCAGCCTCCCTGTATCTCGGGAGCAAGTTTTTATTATTCTTAAACATTGTAAAATAGATTCTTAGTCACTATCTAAAAACGATTTTCAAAACCCACGAAATTTGAACTTCCAAATTCTTGAATGATTTACGCGGAATCGGTGAACTTTTTTCCAATAAAAATCCTTTTCTCTCAATTTAGCAACTCAGTATCTCGGGAGTAAGCTTTTATTATTATTTTTTTAAACTAAAAATTGCACTTTTTCGTGATCCGCCACCGAGCCTGTTCCAATTTTAGGTTCTTATCACTTTGAGATTGTAAACTTCCACATTCTATTTCTCGTAACTGAATAATTTTTTTTAATCATAATTTTTTGGCCTCAATTCAGAAATACTTCAGCTCAGGAGTAAAATTTTGTTTTATCTTTGAATGGTGATTTCGATTTTACAGAATGTTATTTGGCTCTCCTGAAAAATTCCGAGTTTTTTGGTTATCTAGTTCTGTACTGCATCCCTTTAACTGTGACTTTATTACATACGAAGTAACATAACAATAGATTTTAACATTGATTTTAACTTTGCTTCACAGCAATATGATCTTCCCATATATTTTATCCAATAATTAACTTTTGATAAATATAATTTTTCCTCATATAAGTGTCATTAACTGTTTTAAAACCTATAAAGTAACAAAGGACTGAAAATTTGGAAAGTAACATTCTTTTTTTTACAATATTTATTTATTATAAAAATAGTTGTTCCGATAATGGTACCTGGTTCAGAAAAAGCATTTTCACTATGTTAACTGCCCTGAGAATAATTTCCTCTGCGAATCTACGCAGCAGCAGAGCGAAAGTTGTGTTTTGCGTTGTTTCGAATCGAAACGTTTTCGTGAGGAAAATTTCCACGGAAGTTCAATTCCACAAATTTAAAACTCAATCGAAAGTATTAAGTCAATTTGGAACGGAACAACGATGTGGATTTCATACTTCTCGGCCTTGTTGTATTCCACCGGTTCTTGCATTGCTTTTGCGTCCGGTTATTCAAGTTGGAGCATTTCTATTTGGAAGATCTTTCAAGAAATGGTGGAGGAGAAAATCGCCAGAGCAGAGACAATATTATGTCGATTGGCTCATGAGCAAAAAAAGCTCGCTTTATGGTGAGATCCTGTTTTATTTTACTATTATTATCATACTAAAATTGTATAGACTTCTCATGTTTCAAATTTTAAATCAGACAGAATATCTCACATTCTGCTGTGAAATTTGTTATTTATTCAGAGGAAAATAGGCAATACGTAATTTCCGATTTGAAAAACAAAAGGGGTTTCACGAAGTTACGATTATTTACATTTTGACATATATTTTTCAAAAATATTAATTTTTCTTTAAACTTCTATAGATTTTGGCCTAATACAGATATTCCAGTTTTATTTTCGGATTCTGGTGTACTTTACCCTCCTCTTTCAAAACGCATACTTATATTTTCACCCAATTTTATGTTTTACAAAGAGTTTTGAATCTTGTAAATTTTTTGCGGGCTACATCATTTTTATGGCCATCGCATTTTTTTTCATAGAATCCAATTTGCGCATTTCTTGGAAAGACGAAAGGTACCAAAAAATGTTAATATAAAAGTAATCTGATGACGTGGTAACTTTCTATAAGTAATTTTCTAATCAGAATTTCGATTTGTTCTCTTTTCTTTGGTTCAAAAGTACAGATCAAGTTCGTCAGCCAGTTGTTTTAGCCATGAATTACTGACAATAAATATAAATGCAAAATAATACAAAAATATTCAAATAATTATAAAGAATAAAATTTGTACTTTAGTTTTTTAATATCTGAATAAGCAGTCCCGGATGGTGGAAAAGTAATTAATAAAAAATACATTTAATATAATAGAGTTCAACATGGTATGAATAATTTCGCGTTTTAGACATACTTAAATCGAGTGCGAAGCGCGAGACACGTGATGAGAATGCATTCGTAAAGCCGAAGGAGCTTTGATGAAAGGGAATTCACAATTACGAAGTTAGACTTGTCAATACTTATACTCTTACTTCAAGGAGGTCGCTAAGCGCGCTATACGAATATGTCCGCGCAGCGGGCAGATTTTCTGGTATCTTCCGTTGTTTTGGAGAAAAATCTCCTTGCCACATTAATGGTTTGAACAGCATGAAAGTCACATGATGTGTCTTACTTGTAAAAGGCCAAATTAGAAAAAGTATAAGTGTTTTTTTGTAAGAATTTATTTTTTTACTGGATTATATGGATTAGATAAAAAAATATAGCACTTTAAAGAAAAATTTTGTGTTTTTTGAAAAATATATGCCAACATTCAAATACTCGTAACTTCTTGGAATATTTTTTGGTTCTCAAATCGGAAAAATACCTGTCACCTAATTTCCTACGACTTTGAAGTGGATCTGGTCCATGAATTTAAATGCTTATAGAATACTTGATTGCAAACAAGATTTTCTATTGATTCCAGGATTTTTCGGGTTTTTCCTGTTCGCACTTTTTACTTACTACGTAACTCATCTACAAACAGATCCGATAACAAAACGCTCTCGATTTATAATATTCACAAAAGAACAACAGGATGTGTTAGCAAAACTAACTCTTGAACAGGCATGTCTAAAATAATTTAATACAAAATTGGATTATCTAATACAAATTTATTTGAAGTTCCACGTAATAAAATAAATTGAAATTGAATTAATGTCTCCATTTTGTTTGAAGCACTTAGAGATGAGTAAAGGACACATAGTTCCTGAAAGCCATCCTGTTTATCAGAGACTCATCAGGATAACTCAAAGATTACTAATTGCAAATCAGGATTTACAGGCAGTTAAAGAAAAGCAATGGAGTCTTACAGTCGTAGATGGCTCAGCAAAGAATGCATTTGTCCTTCCGGTATAAAAAGCTTATTAATAAAATTTCTTATGTCTCCAGTATTCCTAAAAAAATTCTTATTTTAGGGAGGAAGTATTTTCGTTTACTTGGGGGCCCTGAAACTGGTGGAAAATGACGACCAACTGGCCATAATTTTGTCCCACGAAATGGCTCACGAACTGTTAAACCATTCGGTAATTTTATTATATTAGTTAATTTTGTGCATCTTTATTGTTGATGAACATTTTTTACAAATGTAATCATATCTTGTTATGAAAGCTGAGTTGTAATATGTAATCTAAATATTACAAATTTCAGATGGAGCAAGTTTCGAGAGGTGTTATACTAGACATTCTTCTAGCTTTACCAATTGCTCTTTTATGGGCATTTTTCCCGGATATGGTAGCGTTCATTTTGCAAATATTGGGGCAGTCCTTCATCAACATTTTACACAATTTACCCTACAGTAGAGCTTTGGAACGCGAAGCTGATGACGTAGGTTTGATTTTAGCAGCAAAGGTAAGCATTTTATTTTGAAGTTTGAAATATGGTGCGCCTTCGTGAAATCTTTGACATCTTCGTTAAATATTAAACATTTTTTAATCTGTATGAAATTTTCGAAATTTGTGTGAAATCATTTAAACTTTTCGAAATCTTTGAAATCATTGTGAAAATGGTAATTTTTTGTAAAAATTTGTAATGGTAAAATTTGATAAAATCGTCCGAATTCTAGCAAAAACTTGAAACTAGTTTCTAGTAGAATAATTTTCGTAATAATCTACAATTGTTAGCTGTTTTTTAAAAAATGATAGAAAATTACAAATATAATTCTACTAGAAAGTATGTAAAAGTTTTTGCTAGAATTCGGACATTCCTATAAAATTTTACCTCTAATTACAAAGTTTTATGAAAAATTACAATTTGCATATTTTATTGTCTTCTATTTTGAAAAAAAATTTCCACCAGGAGATTGCAAGATTGAAGATTTCTTGATATCTTCTAATTTTTTGTGTGAAATATTCCAGAAATCTATACGGATCTTTGAGATTTAAAAAAAATCTTTTTGAAATTGTCTGAAATTGTTTGAAATCTTTAAACTTTTTTTTAATTCCTCGGAAGTTATTGAGTTTTTGAAAAAGTTTCCAAACTTTTATTAACAACAATATAATATCTATAGATTGACGAATTATAAGTAGTTATTTCAATTTCCAATTATGACATTTTAGGCATGCTTTGATGTTCGGGAAGCTGTCGTTTTTTGGGGCATGATGAGGATGTTAACAGAATTGAAAATCGAGAATGATCCACCGGCTCTTTTGTCAACACATCCAGATCACGGAGACCGTGAAAAGAATTTAAACGAGGTGTTGCCAAACGCTATTGCCTTGAGAAACAGCGTTGGGGTGTGTAAAGCTTTACAAAGGGAACACATTTTTGCCCAATAAATTATGTTCTTCAAAATTATATTCTTCAAATATAATTTTACTTCCTATTATACTTTTAATATTTTCTTTCATACAAATTTAATATTTTTTTCTTTTCCAGTGTTCATACTTAAGTCCAAAAGATCCCAGAAACATATTTTACATGCGGACAAAAAAGGACCATGAAATGTATTTTAGACGACGTGGGATCGTTAATTCGTGATTACCAATTGAAGCTTTAAAAATGTTTTGAAATAATTTAATCCTTCAGTTGTAGGCAAAGTATATATTTTCTTAAAGCAATTATATAAAAAGCTAGTCCTGCAAAAGAAAGAATAATTATTTGTAAAAATGCGTTTAAGAGGAATGATCCTCTGAACGTTTTAAAAAAGGATTTACAGATTTCTGTAATTATTTACCTATGTGATTTTTACTATCGTTTTGCAAAATGCAGAGTCCATATTGTTACTTTTCGTGATATTTATTTAGAAAATATATTAAATATGGTCTTGAACTATAACACTGTGTTTCTCAATTTATTTTATTTTCTGTTAGAGAACAAACTTCATATAAAAATATACATATAAATAATATATAATTTATAAGAGTATGTTTTCAGATTGAATACTTTTCTGACAGATCAAATTAACATCGATTCATTATAACATTAAGAATAGAATAATAATAATAATAATAAAATGAATAATTATTAATTAATGTTCTTTATATATCGTATTGCAAAAAAAATCCTGTAAGTTAATTATTATAATAATTATTAAACATTTAATGGACTATTTTTCTCGACTTTTATTATTGGGAAAATAAATCTGAAATTCAAATTAATTGTTAATCATTAATATTAACAAGTCCTTAAAACTTACCGTAATTTCAGGTAAATTACTAAACTTTCAAAAAGACCGCTATTTTCACGTCTCCAACGGAAAGTCCGCATTCTCTTGAAACTTGCAATATGATTGGTGCGTTTCCGACAAGTTCAATGGTCGGTGTCCCTCGTTGTGTCTTGTCAACTTTTGTCTTCGTGGTCAGTTCTGTGTTTTTTGTATTCAGTATTTTGGCTTTCGTGATGCATCCTAATTCATAAAAATAAAATTCAGTGGTTCATTCGAAACTTTTTTTTCATCTTTTCGTACCAGGATTTAAAAACGAGACGTAAAAATGACGACTCGCATTGAAAAGGAGCGTACCAAACAGATACAAGACAAGTGTCAAAACCTGCTTAATCAGATGCTTCGTGATGAAGACAACAAGTATTGTGTCGATTGTGATGCCAAAGGTTTGTGAACTTCAGGTTTTCATTAATTTTATTATAAAATGAAAAGTTTAGGTTTTTTTCAATGATAAAGTCGACCCCCGCCCCCTCTCTGGTTTTTGTTTATTCGTTCGACCCAACGACCTAATTTTCTGACATGGGATTGGGATTTTATAATACTCTTCAAATTCATGTCTGCTGATTTTACACTAAACTCGCAAACGTCATGATTGACAATTATTTTAATTTACCACGCCTGTGCAATTTATTTTTGCAATAGGGAATAAGGATTATTTTAAGTGATTACGTTGATTTCGGAGCAAAGAATAATCCTGCTTTTTTGGAAAAATGTGTTGGTTTTTTTCTCTGAAATTTCTATTTAGTTTCGTTATTGTTCTATAGCTTTGAAAAGGAGGCGTATTTTACAAATGAAAATTGCTTTAACATGATGGAAATAATATATCAACATATATATGTTCGTTGCATATAACCTTGACAATGTATTTAATTAACCTGTTTCTTGTAATATTATTATCATGCTTATTATACTATTATTATTATTTATTTATTTATAAGTATCAGTTTACATTGAAATATTTATAAATTTGTTACCATTACAACTTTACTTAATTAATCTTCTGAGAATTTTACATCGGGGAAAAATTTAATAAATCTTAATTTCAAAATCATAAAACTCTAATTTGAAATTGAAAACATTCCAAAATAAACAGATTCAAGAATTTTAACTTTGGCACTTACAGAACTAAAAATTTCAAGCAGAAAGTGTTTATGAATTACAAAATTTTTAAATCTTGAAGTTAGAAAGAACTCAAAATTTGAAGACTTTAAGTCTTACCTTTTCTTAAAGAGAACACCAAAATTAAATAACGTAAATAAAATATAAAATAAAAGAATAGCAAGTGTCTTTGTGTACCGAAATAATCCGGCTGTTTGTACCGAAATTTCGGTATAAAAATCTCTTTTCCAGATACTGCTATTTGTACCTAAATATCCGGCTATTCGTACCGAAATTTCGGTATTCGTAGTAGCCACGGCCAAAAGAATAATAATGAAAGATACAAAAATTAAAAATTTGCAAATTTTTAGATGAATTCAATATTTTGAAGGTAGTATTACGGATTTTTTTTAAACTAGCCGGTCAAGTAGACGCTAGGGCTGATATTACGGAATTTTCCGTAACGTTAGGCCTGAACGAGCCGGAATAGGGTTAGTCTCACGGAAAATTCCGTAATAGTAGCCTTTTCGAAATCTCGAATATATCAAAGTCTTTTTATGTTATGCAAAAGTAAATTTTATTTGGGGGTTGGCAGTACAGAACTAGATAACCAACAAAATCGGAATTTTGCAGGAAAGTTAAAAGAACATTTTGTAAAAACCGTATTTTCAAATATTATGCATTACCATAGCTTCCTTACTCTTCAATAAAATGTATGAATGGTACAGGTCAATCGATTTGACTCGAATCAACACATCTTTTTTGTTCTTGCATCAACTTTGAATTATGGCAATGAAAAAATTTTATTATAAAAAACCGATTTTCAAAAAATATAAATTACCATAACTTCCCTACACTTTAATAAAATGTATTAATATTATAGGTCAAACAATTTGTCTCGAACCAAGAAATCTTTTTTGTTCTTACATCAACTTTGAATTATGGTCAAGAAAAAAGTTTTACTCTAAAAACCCGTATTTTAAAATATTATGCATTACCATAGCTTCCTTATTCTTCAATAAAATGTATGAATGTTACAGGTCAATCGATTTGACTCGAATCAACACATCTTTTCTGTTCTTGCATCAACTTTGAATTATGTCAATGAAAACAGTTTTACTATAAAAAACCGATTTTCAAAAAATATAAATTACCATAACTTCCCTACACTTTAATGAAATGTATTAATATTATAGGTCAAACGATTTGTCTCGAACCAAGAAATCTTTTTTTATTCTTACATCAACTTTGAATTATGTTCATGAAAAAATTCAAATATTATCCATTACCATAGCTTCCTTACTCTTCAATAAAATATATGAATGTTACAGGTCAATCGATTTGACTCGAATCAACACATCTTTTCTGTTCTTGCATCAACTTTGAATTATCTCAATGAAAAACGTTTTACTATAAAAAACCGATTTTAAAAATATATAAATTACCATAACTTCCCTGCTCCTTGATGAAATGCATTATTATTATAGGTCAATCGATTCGTTTCGAACCAAGGAATCTTTTATATTCTTGCATCAACTCTGAATTATGCTAGTGAAAAAAGTTTTACTATAAAAAACCGATTTTCAAATTATATAAATTACCATAACTTCTCTACAATTTGATAAAATGCATTATTATTATAGGTCAATAGATTCGTCTCGAACCAAGGAATCTTTTTATATTCTTGCATCAACTTTGAATTATGTTAATGAAAAAAGTTTTACTATAAAAACCCGATTTTTAAAATATTGTTGAGTGCTTAAAAAAAATGAAATTAATATTTTTAGAAATCCTTTGGCCAGTTTTAAGATATTAGTGCGGAAAATAAGCCTTCCAAATTTCATGAATTTATCTGCAACCGTTTTCTATTTATTGTGTTCACAAAAAAGTGTGACATCCACACACATATTCACACACACACACACACACATCCGGACAACTGCTTAGAAAATTATATTAGACATTTATAAATTGAGGAAGGTTTAATTAAATGAATTTAAAATTTGTGTAAAATGTTACCATTACACAGCTTCCTCTATGAGGAAGCCAAAATATTTTACTTTGAAGACTTGCATCTGAAATTCTTTAATTCTAAAAACTTTCACGTGATTTTCTTTTTTTGGCTTCCGTTTGGTAAAGGTATGCAATAAATAAATCTCTTTCGTCTTTTTGAATTCTATACAAAACATTTCGATTCTGTAAAAAGATATTTAACATCAGCCATTTTTTTTATTGAAGAGAATGTAAATAGCCAATAAGCTAAAACTTTTTTCATTGACCCTTTTTAATCTTCATTTCAATGAATTCTAATTGTTCGTTTTCAAAATCTTTTATTGCAGGACCAAGATGGGCAAGTTGGAACTTGGGAATATTTTTATGCATTCGCTGTGCTGGAATTCACAGGAACCTCGGGGTTCACATCAGCAAAGTGAAGTCTGTTAATTTGGACACATGGACTCCCGAACAAGTTGTCGTAAGTTCTATGTTCTTTACACAAATTAGGTTTGTATGCTTTTTATCAAAATTATTCTTGTATTATTATTCTTGTATGGTTTTGAATCTTCAGTACATAACGCCACCATTATTCTCATCATATTATTGTGTTACCCTCGAAATAAAATGAATTCTCCTTTCTTGCGCGCCGTAGTACAATGAAAGCATTTACTTCAAATGTATTGAATCACCTCCCTACGACCATCAATATTCAAGCTGAAAATGAAATCCTGATGTAATTTTTATATCAATTTCATAGAGTCTTCAACAAATGGGAAATTCTCGAGCCAGGGCTGTGTACGAAGCGAATCTCCCAGACAGTTTTCGCAGACCTCAGACTGATTGCAGTCTTGAAAGTTTCATTCGTGCAAAATACGAACATAAAAAGTATATTGCTAGAGAATGGGTTCCTCCATCATTGCCAAAGGTATAAAAAATATTTTTAACCAAGCATCTACATTTGAAGGTATTTTTGAAAGCCTTACAAGATATAATTTAATGCGACGTAATTAATTTCGTCAGAATTACGTATCTAATTATTTTTACTTTTGTATCGCTTATAGATAAACTGGGACAAGGAATTAGACGAAGAAGCAGAGAAGCAACGTCGACGCAAAAAGGAAGGTATAAAATCGAACGCAGTACAAAATCCTCTGCCCCCGGTTAAAAAACCAGAAGTGGTACCTCAGTTGCCGAAACCCAGAAGTTCCGTCAGTCCGAAACCAAACAGAATCAGCAATTCTAGTGGTGGTACTCTCGACCTCTTAGGCCTCGGTACTTTAAATTTGATGATTTGAGTCTAAATTTATAGCAAATATTCTTCGTAGATACAAGAGCTGTTTTATTTCAACAGGTGCCTCAGGAAACGAAAATATTGCGAATGGTTCTAGTTCTGGAGACGATATTTTTACCTCATTCTTATCTGCTACACCCTCATCGACTTCAACGAGCAACGGCGCTACTAGTACAACGACAGCCACAGACAGTTCAGTCGGAAAATCGGAAGAAGATAGTTTTTTCAATCAAACGGCTCCTTCTGCTCAGGAGAAAAGCAAAATGACCAAGGACAGTATTCTAGCACTTTATGGCACACCGAGTCATCAACAACAATCCCTTTTCGGAGTTACTGGTTCGTTTATAATTTTTTAATTTCACCGTTGGGAATTTTTTAAAATTTACATCGAGGGGTTGACATTCGGCTTTTGAGTCTACAACAGATATCAAGATTTCAAAGAGATTAAAAGATTTTACAAAGATCCAATAGATTTAAAAAGACTAAAGATTTGAAAATAGGGCCAATGCGGATAAGTGTGATACGAAATTTAAACGTTAATCTTTGATTAACAATATTTCAAATATTTGAGAATAGTATCGTTTCAAATAAAAAAAAAAGATCTTTGAACCTTTTGCTTCTAATTCTCCAAATCTTTAATTCGCAAAACATATGCATGAAGAAATATTTTCAATTTTATTTGGTAATGTGTCACCTATCACAGATTTTCCGTCATTGCGATTAAGTGCTATAAGAGAAACAAAAATCTAAGATCTACCAATTTCACATTCGTAAACGTTAATTCAACATCCGCTTATTCTTAAAATATTTTCTTTTTCAATCCTCCTTTTTTTCTGTGAATTTAAAAAACATGAAAATAAGATTTTTTTGAAAAACCGACCTTTCTTATTTTTTGCAATATTTTTCACAAGTTTCTATTTATATACGGAAGGCATCATATCGGGTCAGGCGGGCTCAATCATTTTTTAAGCCAGGAGAATTTTTTTTTGTCCTAAAAATATAATTTTGAAATCTTCTTCGCAAACGATGCAAAATATAACAAAAGAGCAAGAGACATTTTTTGTAGAACTTTTCTAGATATGCAAACGTTTATGTTAAAATTTGGTTGTGTCTTTCGTTGTTTCCGATAAAAATGCGAAAATGCGATTTTATGAAAAGAATTCTCCTGGCCACAAAAATATTTTAGCCCGCATAAAACTCATAGAATGTCTTCCTCATTGAAGGCTAAATTTGCGGATTTTTTTTTCTCGATTCGGAAAAATTCGTGTCGCCCAGTTTTCTCTAAAAAAAAACATTTCATCGTTGAGAGGTTCCGCTACTTTAAGTGTAGAAACTGCTTAATTTGTAATGGATTCTATCAAAAGCATCTCAGTTTCCTTTAAAATAATTAACTAAAGCAATTACTATTGGCAGCTGTCCTTTTTTCTACAAATAGACATATAATCTTCATGTTATAAAGAAAATATAAGAATTGATTTGCTTTTTATTTCAAATTTTCTCTTTATCACATTAACACCGTTATTACACTTACTCGTATTAACCCATTTTGACCCCATTTCAAAAGATTTCAAAGATTTCACAAAGGCTTCCAAGATTTCAAAAGAGTGCGAAGATTTCAAAGATTTTTTCTCAATTTTGATCATTTATTTCCAGGTGGAATGTTCACGCAGCAGATGCCAGTGCAGCAGTTTGCACAACAAAATGTGGGAGCTTTCACTCAAAATAGTTTTCCAAGTCAGCAAGTTAATCAACCATTTCAAATGGGTATGCAGGCCACGAATCAGATGCCTCAAATGTGCATGAATCCACAAATGTGCAATATGGGTGCTCAACCGATCGCTATAGGACAAATGAACTCTTCTGTGAACATGCAAGCTCAAATTGTACGTAGATTCAGATTTATCTTCATAAAACTTGTTTTATACTATAGAGGTCGTTTCAGAATAGATCGCCCAGACGTGGTTGCGATGTAGTTTAAAAAATTGGATATTGAAATATCATGTTCCTAAATTTTCGTAGAGTTGAATTTTACTATTTGTATGTGCTTGTATTTGTTTCCCTTTCTAAAAATGATGTTCAAATGTTTGTGCATGCTGCCAAAATAGCATGTGCCATTTGTCATTTACAGAATTAAACTGCCATTTAGTAAGAATACATTTTAGTTTAAGTACAAATTTCAATACAAAAAGTAATTTACAAATACTGCTTCGAAATATAAAAATTTGAGGTTTTCAACCTTATATTTCTCCATTATTATTATTATTTACAAAGAATGACATTCAGCTATATTTTAAAGGTACGTCCCTAATATTAATAATTTCTCAACATTTAAGAGAATTAGATACCTTTATGTATACTAAAGCAATCGAATTTAATTAGCTAACTTCTGCTTTATTGTATTATCTTTCGAACTGAATAAATAAAAGTGGGATTACTTCATGGAATTGAACCAAAATTAAGGAAATTATCAATATTAGGGACATATATTTAGAATAAAGTTGAATTTCAGTATTTTTACATAATAATGACGGCAAAATATGAAGTGAAAACCCTTAAAATTTGACCTTTCAATACATAATTTTGAATTTAATATTTGTATCGAAATTTTTCCTTCAAGTTTAATGTATCCTTACTAAATGAAAGTTTAGCTCTGTAAACGATCATATAATTTTCATTTGATTACATTATTTTACGTTTTCATCTAAAATAACAGCATTTTGTGATGTAGTGCACATGCCATTTTCGCAGCCCACACGAACATTTAACAATAATTTTTAGAAAGGGAAATAAATATTAGCACTTATAAGTGATCAAATTCAATTCTACGAACATTTAAGGACCATACTTAAAATTATAACAATTTTATGGCTTCAATTAATCTCACTCGCAAGTCACATCTCAAACTTTTATTCACTTTTTTCTAATTTTATCCCATTTTGTGTTATTCTGTCTCGTTTTTTAACATATCTTCCAAGTAGAAATCATGTCTCATTTTTAATTAAAATGTTAGAACCCGAATAATTTTAGATTAAAACGTTAAAACTTTTTTTAACTTTCAATGTTGATGGAAGGCGTAAATTTACTGATTCTAAGTAATTATTATATTTCCCTTTATAGATGAATCCTCTTGGACAAAGTAACGTAACCGGTAATAATTCGTGGTGTGGAATGATGACAACTCCGAATATTTTACCAGCCCCAGGCAGTAATCCCTTTTTTAATTTGCCGGCGCAACCGTTACAAAATTCTGGAGTTGCACCTCAGGTTTGTTTATAAAATCTTTCAATTTGGAATGCAGGCCGAAAAATGCGTCTAATACCATTGAATCCACTTTTTTTGTTCTTCTCACTAGTTCACTAATTTCAATCAATTGACTAAAATTAAAACTGTCACACTTGTATTGTTTGATATTCAAAACTTAAAAATTGCACCATTTTAATTTAAAAACGTTAATAACTTATTATAGTTAATTTAACTGTGTATTTGTAATTGGTTTGAATCCTTGAAGATTCTAAAATGTTATTTAAAATTGCCAGTCTTAATATTTGCAGATTTTCAAGATCAAAACGTTCGAAATCCAAGAATTTACCATTCATTTATTTAAAAAGAAGTAATTTCATATTTCAATCGTAACTATCTCAAATTTTAACCTCAATTTATAAAATTGAAATTCTAAGTGTTCAAGATTAATGTACCCAAAATTCTGAGTATACAAATGAAGGAAGTGCGTTTCCAAATTATATGTTTTATCTAAATATATTGTTCCAGCCACAAATAAAAAGGCAGTATCAGTTTTTTTTTCAATATCGTATTATTTTTAATCTAAATGAACTAATATTTTAACACTGTTTCTAGTTTACAAAACAATACAAAATTCGTTCATTAGACCTTTTTGAACTTCAGTCACATTAAAAATGTATTATTACTTGCGTTTGCAGTTACACAATTTTCAAATAAAAGCGTTTGAAAATTAATAATTTTTAAATTAAAATATTTTAAATAAAATTATTTTAATTAATTTTTTAGGCGAATTCATTTTAAATCGGGTAGGTTGTGCATGCTGATGTCACAACATAATTTCTCGGCTACATTTCATAGGTGTTCCAGTATTTAAAAGCCTGCCCAGATAGGGGAAATCGATTCAATCGCCACATGTTTGAGTTCCACTACCACTTCAATCTTGTCAGGTCCAGAGTCGGTGGTGGTGTTGAAATCCCATTTGGCAAATGAGCCATTTTCCCCTATCTGGGCAGGCCTGATCTAAACCATTATAGTAATTATTCTTTTTTTTATTCTGATAGTTCTCGAGTTCTTTTTTGAAATCCGACATAAAATTTCAAAAATGGTAAAAACTATGAAAATGCCGGCGGTTTTTCTGTAAACTTAAAAACTCATTTTTCTCAAAAAAGCCACTGTTTTATTTTCTCATGATTTTTTAAAAAGATGTTACTAATATGGTGAATATATAGCGCACAACAGTTTATCTTGCTTCCGTGACTTGGAGAAGAGAAAATTGGATTTATTTCTATGAAAAATGAAAATTCGCATTTTTTTGCAATAGCGAGACGAGAAAAGAAAAGTCAAAAGAGTAAAGTTCTTCCCCACGAAAACTTCTGAAAGAAGTCAGTTAGTATTTTTCATCTCATGTTTTTTTTTTAATTTTCGCTAAAATCTGAATAAAGTCTGCTATAAGATCGTATTTTTCTTAATACAATAAAATATTCTATCACATATTTCGCCGAGGAACGATTTTGCGACATCAGAATGCATAGCCTACCTGTTTAAAAATACTTCAATTTGAAAGTTTATATATATATATATATATATATATA
>CAKNXH010079233.1:14883-36790 GCA_932178445.1 Andricus quercusramuli | reverse complement strand
GTGTGTGTGTGTGTGTGTGTGTGTGTGTGTGTGTGTGTAAAAAGATCCAACATGATTTTTCCTACATGTCCATTTCTTCCTGGCCAACATACTTCTGTATTTCTCATTATTTTGCAAAATAGAGCTGGAAAATAGTGATATTCCGTGTCTATAGAGGGCGCGCAAAGTGCCAGATTCTCCTACTGTAAGATTAGCCTGCGATAATATTCCAACACGGCAAACTTTGCAAGAATATCTTCAGCGCGCTATTCTCAAAGTGAAGGAAACTAGCGCTTTGCGCCCACTTTACGTAGACGGAATAACGCAATTTTCAGGCATCTGTTGCAAAAAAGTATAAATTACCTGTGTAGTCATTTCTAATTATTACAAGTATCTGACGACGTACTCAATTATATTCCTTGTGGGAAAAAACGTTTTTGGCTAGAAATCAATCTGATACAATGATTTCCCTCAAAATCCTAAACAATATTTAAATTGGATAGGGGAGGTCGGGGCGAGATGAGCATAGTTATAATTTTCAGTGAAATATTTGAAATCCATAGTAGTTTTTAAAAATGTAAGTGGTTCTATACATTCTATGGACCTTCATGTATCAATTTCATCGAAGCCCTAATGTTCCTAAAATAGTAATAGCGATGAAAATATGAAACTTATAACTTGTGCACGTGTCTCATCTCGCCCCCATGCTCTGGGGCGAGACGAGACACGTATTGGGGCGAGATGAGACACCTAAACTACTTATTAGTTTTTGTTGATAAAAGATTATTTTTCATGTTTTTTGTACACATGAAAGATTATTTGAAGTATTCTAAGAATGGAAATGAGTATCATGACAAAGTATAATTATTTTCACGATTGAGCAATATCATTATTCAAACCTATGCTCTGTAAAATGTTCAACAAATAATTTTTTAAGGTATAATTGAGTCTTATTACTTAAGGGAAGGAATTTATAAATATTTGAAAGTGTAAATGCATTTAATGGTTAATTAATTCAAATTTGTCCTTTATAATATAACTTTGATAATTTCAAGTTGAATGAACATTTATTTGAAAATTTTCATTTATAACATATTTCAAAAAAAAATTTTTAATAATTTGTAAACTGTTTTTATAAAATTCATACCTAAAAACCATAATTTTTCCTTGCATGAAAATGGAAATTTTTCTGAAAAATTCAATGAAATGATGTTAAATATAAATTTTAGAAGCCTTCTGCAACTTGTCATTTTCAATATAAATAAAAATTTCGTTTTGAATATGCTGAGAAAACAATTTAAAGAATAAAATGTATAAACAAACCGAATTGCAGGTTCTCTGAAATTATAATTTCCTTAAAAAACAGCTTCTACAATAGCAGTCATAGACTCTTTTAACCACAAATGTCAGTTTTTCTTTTTTAAGTTTCCACTGTCGAAACTCTTCTTTAAATCGTCATCTATTATCGAAAATTTCACTCTAAACGACTCAAATCTTGCAAAAAAAAACTTTTCTGCCAGCTCCATAAAGAGGTTATGACAAGCAAAAGACAAGAACGTCTCATCTCGTCCCATGAACCCGGCTCGTTCCGCCCCAAATCACAATTATGATTAAAACTCAATATTACCTTTTTTTATTAATTAATGGAGTATGAATGCGTTAATACATTCAAGATCGATAAACGAACTTTACGACAAACCTAAGTTTACTAATATTATCTGTTATTTTCAATCATTTCTTTTCGTTCTATTACATCATAGAATAACATCAGGATTCATGTGTTGAAATTTGAATCATTTTTATTTTTCTTTATCTACTTTAATTAATTTTTTTTCTTTTTCCATTAAATTCAATATCATTATTCATGCCATTTCTGAAAAAAAGAACAACAAAAATCACATATTTTGAGAGAAAATTCAGTGTCTCATTTGACCCAGTATGCTCATCTCGCCCCGGTCTCCCCTACATGAGAACGACCGACTTATGTTCCGTTTGTGACCAATTTTCGATTCTCAACTTCCAATCTCTGCATGCTTCAGGGAAGAGAATGAAAACATTGACACATTGCTAAATTAATGTTTAAAATCTCCTGTTTGAAATGAGACCAAAAACATAATGAAATATTTACTTGGTCACGAATTATCGTAAAATGTGGAAGTGTGCCCAAGACGAAAATCTAACTTAATTTATCGCCGAGATAACCACGAAAAAAGAGATGCCTGTATTTAATACGAGTTTTTTTAGTGGACTGACAATTCTGGCCAGTACTGTATTAAATGTTTATCATTCCAGTTTAAAAATGTTGAAATCTTCGCACTTTGAATAATTATTTAAATTTCAACTCATCTAATTATTATAAATTCTTAAATATTGAATATCTCAAATTTGTAATTGTTTAAATTTCGTTATTATCACTGATTTAAGTATTAAATTTGTTTGATCTTTAAGCCTATAATAATTTCAAATATATATTTATTTTGAACCCACTGACGTTGCCCATTTTTTAACTCTTAATTTTAAATGAAACAAATTTATAATTGAAAAATCATGATAATCTTGTTTATTCAATGTTGGATAAATTCAGGTTCAGATTATTCCAACTTAAGATTTTCTTAGTTTCAATTTTTATTTTTCTATTTTAAAATTACTCAGTTTGGAAGGTTTTAAGGGTTTACTTACCAATTTAAAAATGTCCAATTTCAAGAGTAATTTTACATTTTTTAATTTTATAGGTTTTTAATTTCAAATTATTTGATTTTGAATCTTGTACAGTAACAATTATTTTAGTGTAAAGAAGTTTCAGTTCAAAATTTTCAATCTTAAAGTTTTCACCGCGGAAAATGAGAGGGAATTTTTTATCTAAGATTTGAGTGGCCACCGTGGGTAAGCGCGAGTGAACGAACATAATATTCTGATAAAATTTCTGTTCCTTAGTTACTGAGAGTATCTTATTGACTATTTGATTAAAAATGTATTTAAACGTCCTAAATGGGTTTTTAGTTTGTAATTTTGTTTAATTTCTTCAAAGTATTTTAGACTTATGAATAGGATTTCATGGTAGAAACGGAAACGTTTGTAAACTAGCGTCTGATGTGAGAATCAGATTTGAAAATAAGCCCAGTATTTATTATTCACAGCTTTTTAAAGTTCATTTTTTGATCCTGAGAAATGTATTCATTTATAAACGTCTTGGTTACAATTCGCAAACAATTAATGTATGATTTTCATTTATCAATACTGGGAAAACCGTCCAAACCTCGAGTCATGCAAATATTGGAATGGAGCGCTAAACTGACAATAATTTGTCTACAATCTGTATTTCCATAATTGTAGCTACGATTGGACCAGAGACTTAAAAAAGGCATTTGCGAAAACTTTTCGGAGACAGGATCACATTATCTTTTCTTTTTAAAGAAAAAAACTGAACCGTCGAAAGCCTGTAAAAGAATCTTCGCAAACGCACAACACGTAGATTGTAAAGTTGAGAGATAGCAAGGAAGATTGCATACATCCTAAACAAGATATTTCATAAAATTGATGAAATTTATTGAACTTGGTGAAGTTTTTGTTTTGGCTTCACTGGAGCACCTCTTCTAAAGAAAAATGCAGCCAGCGTTTCAGAACGTCTATTTCTCATTAATTAATGATGTAAATATTTTCAAAGTGAATACAAATTACAAAAGTCGTTTGAATACAAATTTCAATTTGCAAATATAAACTTTGCCTTTAATGTTTTTTTTCTAAGAAAAAAAGGTGCAATGTAGGAAACCTGAATCTGATTTAATAAATTTAGTATGTTATCACGCTTGATTATTATAAAGAAATGTGATCGTGGAGAAATTACTCTGTAATTAAAGTTTTTCCTAAATTTTCGGAATAAATTTTTCGAGCGCACGATTTATTTGTGAAGATTCGAAACATTTTTCGTCTGCCTTAAGTTACATATAACATACTAAAGTTTATGTGATGAGGCGCAAGATTATTCTTATGTTTGGTAACAACTCAAATTTGATGTCTGATTTGGCGGAATACAGAAGCTTCGCGCTCATAGCTGAATTTTTTTCTTAATCATGAAAAGCGAAATATTGAATTTTTGTGTAGCATAATGTATTTTAATTACCATACATTGCATTTATTAGCTCTGAAATGTAGAATGACAATTGCGCAGTGTGCTGTACAGTGTTAAGATCGAAAGAGTGCGCGTGAAGAAATATATATATATAATTGATATGTAAATATCTGTTTCATTAATTTTTTAAATACCTGGTGTTAATTTTCTAAATAATTTGGCCGAAGTTCACAATTTAAATCTCGCGCCTTTTTCCCACGTGACCAATTCGACCAATCGTAATAATCGGAAGTCTCCAACTTTTTTTAGTCCATAACCTAAGATTTATTGATGATCTTTGGATTGTATTTCCCCTACGTTGAGTTTAATAGCCAATGAGAATGCCCCTTACAGCCGAATAAGTGTTTTCATTGGTTAATATTTTATTTTTGTGTTTACGGAAGTTGGCAGGCAAGCAAAAGCCACGAGGCGCAGCTGCGGGTCTTTTTCCGCGAGAAACGCTCTTTTGGTCGAGTGACTGTTTCGAGACACGTGGAAACACTAAAAAACCATGGATAAACCCGTCGTTTTGGCACGTGTAATCAAAGTTTTGGGACGTACTGGATCCCAGGGACAATGTACCCAAGTAAAAGTCGAGTTTTTGGGTGAACAGAACCGACAAATCATCAGGAACGTGAAAGGCCCGGTTCGAGAAGGCGACCTCCTAACCCTCCTCGAGTCTGAACGTGAAGCTAGAAGACTTCGATGAGGCGCTTTTTACCTTCTAAGAAACACAAAACTTCCATTCCGAGAAAAAATTTTGGTGAGTAGAAAATTTATTGCAATATTTCACTTTTTTGAACATGCGTGTCGTTTTTCAATTTTGAGGTTAGCTTTAGGATTTTGTTGCATATTTCGACGTGTATCACTACCTTTAGAGAATAATCTACTGAAACAAGAGATTTCTTGATTCACATTGCTCTGCTATACTTTTTGTGGTATTTACGGGTTTACGAATAAATTTCGATTTCCAAAGCTGGTATATGCTCTGTGATAAAAAGTAGTCTTTCTGAAAATGGCTTATTAATCATAAATTTATGTTTTATTTTTAAAACTTATGTATTTAATTTGCTGCAATTTTAGAGTTGAAATTCTTGCATATAAAATTCTTTTCAGAATACATCAATATTAAGGATTAAAATGTTTCTATTTCATTTATTTTAAGGCCGTGGCTACGTGTACCGAAATTTCGGTACCAATAACGGGACCTGGAAAAGAAAATATTTGTACCGAAATTGTTGTGCCAATAGATGGATTTTTTTGGCACACATAGACACTGCCTTATTTTAAACTCTCATTTAGAAGGAAGTGTCTACGTACCCAAAAAGTTTAGCGTTTTGTACCGAAATTTCGGTACAAATAGTCCCTTTTCCAGCTCTTTTGGTACCGAAAAAATCCGGCTATTTGTACCGAAATTTCGATACGCGTAGGTAGCCACGGCCTGTTTAGAATCCTTCAAAAAATATCTACCAAATCATTTCAAAACCTTTGAAAAAAGAAATGATAATTTGTTTAAGAGTCCAGTTTATATTATTTTTATACATTTGAAAGAAAATTGGTCCATATTGTAATTATTTATAAATTATTGAGCTTTTTCCGGTTTGTGAAAATTGAGACAAAATTAACATGATTTACGTGGTTATTGTTTAATAAAACAAAATTTGCAATCACTGAATAATTAATCAATAAAATTG
Organism: Andricus quercusramuli; assembly: GCA_932178445.1. Taxonomy (NCBI): domain Eukaryota; kingdom Metazoa; phylum Arthropoda; class Insecta; order Hymenoptera; family Cynipidae; genus Andricus; species Andricus quercusramuli. Next base: position 31,009 of record CAKNXH010079233.1, on the reverse strand, counting down.
AAGCTTTGGCAAAATTGTTATCTTCTTGCAAGTTCTAAATTTTAGTATAAAAGAAACAAATACAATTAAACGAAACAAGCAGAAAAGTAAAGTCTAATTTTCAAAAAAAATCAGACGTTTGTTTAAACAATGACTACTTGACAAATTAACATTTTGAATTAAATATTTGTTGCTGTCGCAACAATGATTAATTTATTTTAGACCTTATACTAACTACAAATATTTCGAAATCAGAAATAAAATAATACATTATAGGTATTTGCATTCTATTGAAGGTCATTCCTGTAATCATTTAATTTTTTAGACAAGAGGAATTTAAACTTTTAAATGTAAAAATGAAATTAAACAATACTAAATTAGTTTTTTTATTTTAATGTTTCAGTTACCAGGATATTTTTTCGGAATGGTGGGAAGGCGGTTGTCTGCTCTGAAAATTCTAGAATCGAAACCTGCTGAAGATCTTCGATGCTCCACTTTTCTAACATAATCTTCGAAAACAAAATCTACTTCATCTTGTAACGCATTTCACTGAATGTAAAGAATAAACATTGCTGATAATCCGCCAATTAGTAAAATTTTAATTACTTTTTAAAAACACCTCCATGTAATTTTATAAATTTATGAAAATGAAGTAAACCTATTTTGAAATTCTTGTTAAGAAGAAAATTTAAATGATTGGTAAATTTTCTTATAAATATTTGTATCCCAAAGTTTTCAGTAAGGAAAGGTTTCAATCTTTTATCACAAAATTTGAGAGCTCACTTTAGTATTTTATTTACATCATATTTAAGGAGTACAAAAGGATTCAGTTTTGCGTTTGGCATAAAACTGTCACGAAGTAGATATGGCTAACACTTCCTTGAAACATAATTTTAAGAATGAGAACCAAGCATTGATTATCTCCAAACTTTTCAAGGAGTGATATTTTAGTTTTAACTGAATGACAGCAGTATTTTCTCAAAATGCTAAACAAAATTGATTCATTGGAGGTAATAAGGTAGAAAAAATACTAAGTTATTTACATTCTGCAACACATCCTCGAACGTTATATATCATGATCCTTTAAAATTTAACAGTAAACGATGAAATTCGATATGAGTAGATATACCTAGTCAATAGTATTTATAGAGAGCGGACACGAGTGTCCAGTCATATTCTTCGACGTTTTGGAGGCGGCGTATCACGTGGACTAGAAGATGCTTTTGATGAACTATCGGTGCTTTGTCTCGTCGGTCTTTTCGGCGCTCTTTTTGGACCTTCGCGACTTGATTCTGACTCCTTGCGTTCCTTCTTGATAACTACAACTATAAATCAAGAGAAAATTACAAAATAGTAAAAGAATTTAAAAAGAATATATATATATATATATACCTTCAATCTTGAATTTTTTCTAAAGAAAAAAATGATATCAAATGTTATACGTATAGGAAAATACATAAAATAATAAAAAATATGTAGCAATTTGAAATTTCTTCTTTCCAGACTAAAATCCTACGTATGTGCAAATTATATTTACGCAAATGAAATTAATTTTTTTCAAGTCAGGAAATTCCATAAAATTGTATTGATAATGTTGCATTCTATGCAGATATTTGGAATGTCTAAAAGATTTTATTTTGTAAATTGTAAACTTAATTTATAGAAGTGCTCTTTTCATATTTTGTTATCATTCGATGAAATTTTGTATGAAATTTCCTACAACACGGTTTCTACAGAATTTTGATTTCTAAATTCCTGGCTTTTTCCAAGGTAATTAAGCAATTTTAAACTTCACGCTGACAGTTATGTACCAGAGAAATTAGAAACTTTTAGAGGAAAAGAAAAATATATCACTAAAGGAGAATAGTCGCATAAAATGAAATTAATTAAACTCCGATTTGAATGTTTGCAAAGATGAAGAAAATACTTTCAAATCCACTTCTACTTAATTAATTCCCAAAAAATTAATAAATTTCCTCCAAACACGATAAATTTAATTTTGAAGTATATTAAATGAAATCCCAGGAATTTCTACATAATTTGAAGTATTTAAAAATAAATTAGCTTCCAATTTTTTGGGCGCTCATATCTTAATTATTCTTCAAGGAAAGGATTGACCCAAGTCTTAAATATTTCTTTGTAATATTTCAAACTCAGCAACTTGCATTACTTTCAAATAAGACACGTTTGTAGTTCACATCCATCTTGAATTTAAGTTTCCGGAATTAAATTTTTTCTATTTTAAAGATTTTGTTCAACATGGAATAATTTATAGGTTCTAGCTTTCTTTTTTCTAAACTTGTAAAGTCGAAAAATTTCAATTTTCTGTTCAGTTTTATTTTAACATCATTCTTTTCCAAACTCGAATCTTTTCTATTTGAATTTTAATTTAAACTATTTTCAAAAGAGAAAAATTGGAAATTTGTTTTATTAATAGTATATGAATGCGTATATATTTAGCATTTTATAGTCTTAAAGCCACTCACATGCGATTATTGCTCAGTTTGGAATTTATTTATTTTAAAATTGTTCAATTTGTTCACTTTTTAATAATCGAATTTGAAATTATTCGATTTCCGACGTTTACGACTTTAAAATGTTTAACCAATAAGTGTTGTCGTGACATTAGTGGCATTTTTTTCTCTCGAAATAGTGGCATCACTAAAAAAAAGCGTCAAGTAGTGTCTAATGACTTGGGTCCGAGCGCTGGAATTTAAAACTAAGAATATTCTTTTTGAAAATAAGTGGTGGAATAAGTAAGATAAGTGGTACCTGGCTCCTCTTGATCGTCTTTTCCCTTTAATCTTCCTTTCGCGGCAGTTTTCTGCTCCTTTTTCACATCCTTGACTTCCCGTTGCTTTTCCTTTTTTATTTCAGGTTCCTTGACTACCTTTTTAACTTCTTCCTTCTTTTTCTCTACTTCTTTTGGCGTTTTTGCTTCTCGTGGCACGACTTCTTTTTTTACGGGTTCCTTTACTTCCTTCTCCTTTTTAATCTCTTTTTTAATTTCCTTCTGTTCTTTTATTTTTGTCTCCTGCTCTTCTTGTCGGGATTTAATCATGTCTTGGAATTCCGAATCGGGAAGAGTGAAATCTACTTCGTTACTAGGGAAGGGAAAATCTTCCATGTCGTCCTGAAATTTTGTAGTTTGTACTTAGCAAAGTTGACTATTTTTATCCATGAGAGTTTCATTTAAAAAATGCATCAAAAACAATAAGTTACACGGTTTAGTAAAAGCAAACGTTTACGAGTATTGAATGAAATAATTTTCTTGAGCAGCAAGGCAGAAGAGGAAAACGAAAGAAGTATAATTTCACAAGAAACAAGAAATAGATATATTTGTAAGTACACAAATGAAGGAATAATAAATTAAGGTGAATTATTTTATTGAAAAATAATAAGAGATATAAACATACCAGAGCCATCAAGTCGTACATCGATTCCAAATGGTCCCAAATCGTTTTCAAGGAAACGTCTTTGTGAATAGCGGCTCGAAATTTCTCCCAAATGCAAACCATGTGGAAATATTTATTTACACCTGAAATTCAAGAATGAAATGACCCTCAAAATACTATTTTTGCAATGTGTTAACAGACACGAAGTGAGAACATAACCTACAAAACATTCGGTTTAAAAGGTGATATAAAAGGAAAAGAGATACTTTACCAACAGGTTTGTGGCCATTCATGGCGAAGAATAGTTGTATTTCATTTTCGACGTTCCATTCGATTTCCTCGGCGGAATCCACCTGCTTTTCTTTGACAGCCATCCTGATTCCAAACAAACAAAACGTCAAACGAAAACCGCAAGTTTTCTATAGAAAACCCGTAATCACCGTGATCACCATCTTCGTAATGCCCGTAATGTGCCCCTATGCTGCGCACTGCACATGCGTCGCGTCCGCAACCAGAGATCGTGGTTACCGTTGGCGCGCTTATTTAAAGTGATTAAATTTTCAAACCAATTGTTTACAACAAAAAATAATTGTAAAGTGCACAAAGATATTAGAAATGATTTAAAATAACTATTTGTGAAGAAAAATTGATTCTTTCTTCTGAATTAAGAAACGATCATTTGTTTTTAAGAAGCAAAAATTAAATAACTATTTTAACTTTCACTTAATAAGTTTATTTTTTGATCAAAGAATGATTTTTAATAATTTTACAATTATGATTTGTCATAGACAAATTGTCACTCCTTTATCACTTTTTTGTGTCCTGCACAAATAGATCACTGGCTAGATTAACTTACTACATATATTTTTTTGAAAATTACAAAAAATATGAATGAATTATCATCTTTGTTACACTTTTGCCGAAGAGAAAACGAACCAAATTTGTTTGAAAAAAATAGTAAGTGGAAATACCTAATTGACTTTAAAATATATATTTTTTCAATTCAGTCCAATCAAATGCCGAATCTTTTCTTTCTCTTCGAAAAATTGTTTTGTTCACAAGTTTTGTAATAATGTTTTGAAAAATGTATTCTAAACTTATTAATTTGACTGTTTTTGTCTTCAACTCGTGCTCAAGCACCCTACTGCAAATACCTATAAAGGAGCCTAAGCAGGATCACTTAAAGGACACTATATAGAATCCTATGTAGCCCTACTGGAATTAAACGGATTCAAACGGATAGGAATTAGGGGATTCAAATGGATAGGCATTTTTTGCCGGTTTGGATGAGAACTTTGCATCCTTTTCAATCATGTTCTAACCTTTTATTTGATTTTTAAATCTGTATCCGTTTGAATAATTTTCAGTACGCCGAGCTGAAAATTCCTGTAGAGGAACCTCGAAGCATCCTGTACGTGTTCCTGTACACGAACCTGTAGAGGTAATCTTGACTGTTCCTGTGCAGGAATTTGACGAAGGAAACTGTACATGATCCTGCAAAGGAACCTGCACCGACAAAGGACCCGCTGAATGATCCAGTACAGGTGCCTATACAGAAACGTGTATAGGATCCCTTGCAGAAAGCCGTCAAAGGAACCTTTGGAAGGATCCTGTACAGAAATAAGTATAGAGTCCTTTACAGAAACAAGTATAGAGTCCTTTACAGAAAGCCATTGCGAAAACTGATGTCGCTTACAGCTACAAACTTGCCTTCCTTTTATTCCCTTGAAGAACGAACTCACTGTCGAGAGAGCGTAGCAACCAGCAAACCCTCGCGGATTAGTTTCTATGCAGGTTTATGTATAGGATCCTGAACATGTTCCTGTACATAAACCCACACCTCAAATGACTCTGCGAAGGAACCTGCGTACAGAACCATTCAAAGGTTACCCTAGTAGCAAGATAACTGCAGACTGGCGCAAGCTGGGCACCAGAAAAAGAAGAATCTGTTTTCTGCCCGGCTGGTTCCGCTTTGGCGTGCTGTTCTGGCACCAGAGTCTGGTATAGCAGATCCTGGCCCAGACTGGTCATGATATACACCAGACAAAATTAAAATAACGTGGAATGGTGCTAAATAGGTTTCTGTGATAGTTTTACACTATATTTCAGCCCTTTCTGGGAGAATATACTGCGAAGACGTCACACCATTCCTGGAGACTTATGGACTTATGGAAATTTATTAAATTTGTGAAAATTTATGTGATTTGTAGAAATTTATAAAATTTGTGGAAATTTATGAAATTTGTGAACATTCATTAAAGTTGTGGAAATTTGTGATAATTTACGGAAAATTATGATATATTAAAAATATGCCGGAAGAGAAAATTAAAACGCGGCAAAATCTGCCGAAAGAGAACAGTGAAATCCGGCAAAATATGCCGGATCCGTGTACACTTAATACTACGTTAAATATATGAGGGTAAGTAAACTTTTAAAATATGTTTAGTGCTTGTGTACGAAGGTAATTTATACTTTTAGTGGAAATTATACATACAAGGGATATATTGTGAACTATGGTAAATCGAACCTCACTTTTGAAGTGACAGCCAGAAGAAGATTTATGAACCTGTTATTAATGCTATATTATGAATATTCATAAAAAAGTTTGAAAAATTTATTTTGTGACAAATTTAATTTAAACCTATCTGTGTAAGTGCTATAATCTTGCAAGCATAAGGAATGACATCGACATTCTGCTTGTAAGGATTATGAAGAAAATTATCTAGATTCTCCGAGTGGTCAAGAGCATATCAGACCGGAAATCTGAATGACGTGGTGTTCGAATCCCACCGGAGCTAGAGAGAATTTTTTTCACAATTTATGTATCAATATTTTATGAAAATATTGAAACGACCAGTAGACAAAAAACTTTAACATCATAATTAAATTATTCACAAAGTTTGTTTTATTGAAATTCGTATCTCATTGTCAGAGGGTCATCCCAGCTGAAAATTCTTGTACAGGAACCTCGAAGGATCTTAGACATGTTCCTGGACATGAAACTGCACACGAACCTGTGCAGGTAATCTTGATGGTTTCTGTACAGGAATTTGGCTATAAGAATTAATTGTACATGATCCTGCAAATGAACCTGTATGCAGGCTAACATTTCAATAATCCTGTACAGGTGATCCTGTATACGTGTACCTGTCAAGGAACTAATCCGCGAAGGTTCGCTAGTGGCTTGACTTTTCACGTAAGTAATTTGGGAGAAAGAACAAATAATTAAATTAATAATTACTATTCTGAAATATCAAGTTATATTTCAGACTTGAAAAACAACGAGCCGATTCAATGGCAAGCTTTAATCGTGATAAAAAAGGGGGTGGGGCCTTCACCATCGCTTCCTCCAATGAGGCCCACACGGAGAAAAATATATATTAAAGAAGACGGATATTAAAATAGTACATTTCGTGACTAGTGTGGACTGACGGCCTTTTTGAAACGAGCGCCATGTCTTTGTAACTTGTCTCCGGTTCGGGCGCCTACGGTGCCCTTACCTACGACTCGTTACAAAAACATTGCGCTCGTTTCAAAAAGAAAAGCCGTCAGCCCACAGGAGTGTCGAACGATACTTTTCAGAACAAAATCATAAATGGCGTGATTTCATTGTCTCCATGGAAAAATGCAAAATCACATTTTGAGTTGGTGAAGGTACGCATGAGCTCTGCTGCATTTTTCTTCTAACGGGCGTGAATGAGACAACAAAGTATAATGTGCGAAGCGATAAGAACACGCTGTACTCTTCGTTAGAAACATCGACTCACTAATCCGCCATGAATTCTCTTTCTATCTTTGTCTACCACGATTTCTCTCTCTAGATAACTCTAGCGTTACGAAAATACTCGGAGGACGCACAAACAAAGCTCTTTTTTCAACTCTACGTCACGCCGTGCTTACTGAACCCTAATTTGTATCTCATCCAACGCACCGCCAGACGCCGCTCAAAAAGCGTGCTTTTGAGTTTGTCTATGGAGGCATGAAAACGCGCCATTTTTATGATTGCGTTCTGAAAATAAGATTTTACCTGACAATATCCAAGATATTAAAGGGCAGAATCTAAGATATTAAACAAATATTTTTCAATTCTGCAAAAGACACCTGTAAAGCATGCCAATTTCTATAAAATCCAAAAGGATTTAATATCGATGTCATCTGTTGAACAGAGTAACGTCGGGTGGGTAGATTTTTTTTTTGTTTTTGTTTTGAAAGGTTTCAGGTCAAAACTTTTTCTACTCGGTACCAGTAACTCACACGCCAAATCACAGATTCAAAAAAATATATTTAACGGGAACGCATCGATCATAAAGCTTAAAATCTGAAAAAAGTTAATTTTCACACTTCTATAAAATATTTCTTATATTTGACAGGTCTAATCATTCAAATTAGTAAAATACTTCCTACTAAAGTCATTTTTTACACGTACTGTACAGAATTAACAAGAGAAGGGCGATATTTATCCTGAAAATGAGAGCGGGATATAGTGCAAAGTGCATTTGCACTGCATCTTGTCACTTCAGGTTCATGCTTTCCCTGAAAAATTTTAATGATAACTTTTTTTTACATATTCCTAGATAAAAATATTATTTTTGTGCGGTATAATCCTGTATTAAAGTCGTAACTTGTCTGATGATCGGATGCGTAAGGAATTTCCTGAAGCTAAGCTCGGTATTGTGCTTTGTTCTCAAACTTCGGCATCGTGTTTCGAGCCTGTATCCGAGTTCTTATGAATCCATCCCTACTATTAGAATCGCATACATGTGAAGATGCAGCTGTAACATCTTTGACACACCTTTCAACAGCTTGAGTGTGACATGAAAGGTGGAAGATATCATCCTTCAACATTTGCGATACATCTTCCAGAAGAATTGATTGAGCTCATTTTCACTGAAGTGCATTATTGTCAGTGGAGGTTCGTTCGCTTTACACTTCTGCCAGTTGATGACGTCAACATAATCTTTAGCTTTATAATTAAGCTCTGGAACTTCAAACTTTCTCATTACTTTGGAGCTGGATTTGCTGGCAGACTCTCACATTGAGCCTTTTATCAGACAACATAGCGATGATGATATTTTCAGGATGTGCGGCGAAGGCATTGGTTCTAATCACTTTATCGATGACTTGTTTAAGATCATCTTTCATGTATCTAATTAAAATTATGCTTTGGTACAGATTGATTGGAGCATCCTTCAGTTTTGCGTCACATTTAATGTGGAACCACATAGGAGCGTCAACTTTTATCTTGAAGGTTTTGTTTAACATTGAACTCACTAAGTTGGACACTTAACAACACGTCCTATGGGTTCAAAATTGAGGTGGGAGTGGCTGAGTTTCAACTTACTCACCTCCTGTACATTGACGATATAAAGGTTTATGCAAGCTCAGAGTCGAAACTTAACCGCCTACTTAACATCTTGCTGCAGTTCTCCTATGACATCAGGATGTCACTGGGTTTGGACAAATGCAGAAAGCTGCATTTGTCCCGTGGGGGGATAAATGTTCCACTGATACTGGACGACCACGCTCTGATTGAAGTAATGACTGATGAAGAATCGTACAGATACCTCGGCATATTCCAGGCGAGGGATCCGCTCCACTCTGCAATTAAAAAGGTGCTTGAGACTGCTTTTTCGGGTCGCCTTAGTCGGATTCTGGCGTCTGGCCTCAGTGCGAAGAACATCACAGAGGCAATTAGTACCCATGCCATTCCCCTCCTAACATACTCCTTTGGTTTGGTCACCTGGTCCATGACTAACCTCGAGAGGCTTGACATAATCATCAGCCGTCTGCCGCGTAAGATCATCGGTGGCTAGAGATCGGACTTCAAGGAACTGTACTGTACGAAGTCTTTCGCGTAAATTAGTAGTAAGTAATAAAGTAATAAACGCAGAAGATTTCAGACATCTTATTAAATTTACTTAAAACACCCACATCTCAGCAGTCACTTGACTTAGTCCGTGGCTATGATGAAAAACCGGGTTCACCCGAGAACTACTTGAAAAAAATTATACGGTAGGGAAATTATTGTTTATTATTATCATTATATAATTTTTATATATTATTAATACTTATTATTCAATGTTACTATTATTTGATAATTATTCGTTAGGGAAATTATTCCTCACCGAAGGTATCCTCGCGTTGTCGTCGCGGTAGGGCTTCAGCTATCCTCTCATGAATTTGAAGGCTCTGTTGGCTGTAGCATTGCTATTGATAGGGTTTCTCATGCTAGACAGGTAGAGAACGACGAAGAAAGTGACTAAGTGGAGCACAAAAAACCATACATTTTAATGGAGAGTCTTTTGAAAATTCTGAAACACTTGTCGCTTTCCGAGGATCGTGGGGGAGCCCCTTGAGCCATCGCTGGGGGCCCCAGCATGCGGGACGGTGGTGATGGTGAGCTACGAGTTTGATCAGGCAGATATCACTAATTGAACAGCTGGACAGCAAGAACATCTGCGATATACAGTGAACAGTGAAACATCAACTGTGCCTGCTGGGGATGCTTTGGCTAACGTTAGCTATTTGCATCCAACCACCTCAACAGAAATACTGTGGGAGAGCATTGAGTGGGACACTATAATGAATGAGGAAGTGGTGCGTCTCTATTATAAAAGTGCGAAGTTTAAACCCCCACGCGAAAGAGGATACAATTTTAGAACGAAATTTGGTGCAAAGTATCCTCAAATAGAGAAAGTCGCACGAAGAGATCTCATCGCTAAGGTGAAGGACATCAGGACTAATCTACACATCGCAGAAGATCGGGCAATGGAGATTAAACAACAGGTTGATTTAGCGTGGAAAAACGACGGCAATGAACATCAGTTAGAGGAAGCTGCGTCACATGAACAAGCAGCGGCAATTGATGTTCTTCCTCAACCTGGTGATGATCCAGCACCACCACATCCTCCAGATTAGATGGCCTAATACAACCAGAGCCAGAAGCAGAGGTTCAACAACCAACAAGGCGATTAAAATGGACACAGCATAATAACGGAGATGTAATGTGCTTTCATTTTTTAGCAAAGAAAAGTGGGCAACATGTAAGGAGAGAACATCATAGACTCTTCTTACTTCAGTACACAGAACTAGTCATAACAATAAATGATCAGAATCTAGCAGATCAAAAACGCTCACTATCTGTAAACAGATTGCTTTCGGCTTTTGAAATAGCTGCCATCGAAATGGAAGTGGAACAGCAGCTTCCTATTGATAAAATTCCCTTGGAAGATATGGAAAACGAAGACCTGATTGAAGCTGAAGGCATAGGTGCTAGTGATAATGAAGATCAAGTAAAGGATCCATTAAAACCACATCCGGACATCAATAACGATGATATGAAGAGCGAAATCCCAGTAAAACTACAGCACCTTGAAAGGATTTTTGGTCATGCTTTAATATAAATCAGACATGTAGAGCTAACACAAGAGCATTCTCTGCTCAAGATGAACATCACGGATGATCTGCGTGCAGTAATAGAATACCTGAACAACAAGGTTTTACCTATGCATTCGAAGGCAACACAAACTGTGTGAGAGGTTCAAACCCTTGTATACTGTGCAGCTGTGGCAACCGTTGGAACGTTGAGCATCAGAACTAGGCCTGCAAATGCCGTCTTTGCCCCAGGAAGGGAGCGAGATCCACCATGGAAGATCAGGTTGGATATGGATGTTAGCATAGTAAGGTGCAAATTGGGGCGACTGACTAATTATTAAAAAGGAAATAGAACCAGAAAGCTGATACACCATGTGCTAAAATTATCCACCTTTGGTACGTCGAGATATTAACACCAGCAATATTGGACGAGATTATAGACTCCCAACGGCAGAGACTTGATGTTCTTGCTGCTACACTGCGACGGTACAAGAAAAGTAATGCAAGAATGCAACAAAATTGAACCATTCAGGCAGATAAAAAAAGGTTCTATCGTGTACTGAGTGTAAAGCAAAATAACCAGCAAGACACCGAAATTCCTCAATTGGATAACATGGCGTTCGGGGTGAAATTAACAGAAGAAATTTGGACAATGCGTGGTTTCAGCTAGAGAAAGCAAGAGCAAGCAATAATCCTGAAATGGAGCTGAATAAAATCGCAGCTTCCAATGATTCAACGGTTTCGAAAACGGCAAGTAACTCGAAAGCCCCTAGTCCGGACATGGTGCACAACTTCTGGTACAAGTACCTGACAAGTGTGCATCCGGCGTTGACAAGGTATTTTCAGAAGATCATTGAACACCCAGCTCTGATGCTAGATTTTATGCTCTTCCAACAATTTATAAATGCCTTACAGCCATGATTGCAGATAAGGTATATTTTCACTGCGATGAGAATGACACCCTGACGCCTGACATAGACGCTGTTGCCATGAGGCAAGCTCATAAACATCAAAGAAACTTGCACATCGCATACATTGACTACAAGCAAGCGTTTCCTTCCATACCACATGACTATTTGCTTGAATTCTTAAAAATATACAAATCTTCCCACGCATCATCGACTTTCTAAGTCGCGCGATTATGTTTTGTGATACAAGAATCAAGTATTTCGATCATGGACAACCAAGTATAACTAGATTAATGCGCATTACGACGGGTATCTTTCAAGGAGACTCCTTAAGTGCATTGTGGTTCTGTTTAGCGTTGAACTCATTGAGAAAAACACTAAATAGCATGTCTCATGGGTTCCGAATATATGATAATGAGTTCGCTAGTAACGCTAGTAATGCTAGTTCGGACCACAAACTGCAGCAAGTGATCGATGTCACAAAACAGTTTTCCAATTATATCCACATGGATTTCAGACTAGATAAATGCAGAACAGTGCATTCAACCAGAGGAGGATTAGAAACTGTAGAACTAGAGAACGATTTCGAGAATGAAATCGAGGCAATGACTGAAGACGAGTCATATAAATACCTGAGTAATTCGAATCTAAGACTATTCAGCATACGATAGTTAAAAAAAAGCCTAACCACTGCTTTCACTACAAGACTCAGATTGCTTCTGCAGAGTTCGGCAAACAAGATAAGGGCAATCAACACCTATGCCATCCCAGTCTTTACGTTCTCCTTTGGGTTCATCAAATGGTCGAACACCAACCTCGAACGAGTAAGCAGAATCATCTGCATGGAAATAACGGAGCATCGAATGCACCACAGTAATTCGGCGATTGGAAGGGTAGTTCTACTACGACATAGAGGGGGTAGGGGCGTTGTAAATTTCAAGAAACTGTGTAAGTCAGAAGTTATACGGCGAGCACCCCAAAACTTTGGATCGCCTAAAGTGGATCCAATGAAAGACATCCAATATTTGGCTGAGAATCATGTATCCAGAAACGGAAGGATTCCTCATTGCGATTCAGGGCAGGGTTATCAGCACCAAAAATTATCGCAAACATGTGTTTCATCAAGACGTGTTTGACCGGTGCCGATTATGTGGAGATATGAAAGAATCCATGGTATAAAACATTTTGACCTTTCTAGAAATGGTTTAAATCTCTTGAAATACTTTTTAATCTCTTAAAATATATAAATATACATATAACTGTACCGGCATGTTTCAGGATATCCACTAATTATTGTCTAAAGATAGCCAGTGGATGTTATCTGGTGGATATGAGCGGGATATCACGTTCTAGGTTGTCCTCGGTCAAGGGTTGAAGATTTTCCGCAGTCAAAAGTAGTTTAGGAGCAAGTTGTTCTTCAAAACTCAAGACATCCTGGTACATCACACCTGCTTCTTAGATAAATATCATATCTAGGACGATACTTTCGGCATCAAGATATGATAAGGATTAGCAAGTGAGATGCATAAAGCACAAGCCCTAGGAATATGCCGAGAACACAGCAGATAAATCAGAATTCATACAATATATAAGTAAAGTTTGAACATTATTATTTAAATGTCATTCAGTTAAGGAATGTTTGATTGAATACAAGGTAGCAGTGATAGAAGCAGTTAGCTATTAAAACGCCTGTCGTTCATGTTGTAGTTAACAAGCATTAGTAGAATCGCAAACATTCAGATGAGCAATCAAGCAAAACAAATTTAAGCGGAGCACTAAGTTTAAAAATGGAAAAAAAGATTGTAGTTGTGTGTATAAATATAGAAAGCAGACTAAAAGAACTCACTTAGCTCTATTATGAATAAACTGAGTAACGCAATAAATACACTAAATAAATCTAGTACACATCCATTCACTTTCATTTCATACTTTAATATTAATGATGAGTAAAAGCATGTTTGCGTTAGCTACCAAAGAAAAGAACCTGAACCTACATATTAAACCTATGATCGAGTGGATGCAGAAAGGTTAAATTTGAATCAAATTCGAATGCATCAATTCATTTATTGAGAATGATATCTTGATTACATACTATGATATTCAAAGACTGAAATTTGCTATTGAAAGCGATCAAATTTTTCTTTAAAGATAAATTTTAACAAAAATTGTCACTCATACAAATTTTGAAAATTCAGAAGAAACTGGATTGAAAATGATGAGAAATTGAACTCTGGACATTTCTACCTCCTTCTTAAGAATTAGCTAGCAATTTACCCTCTTTTCAAGAGTATGGCACGAATTATATTTGATGACTTGTAAAATTTGTTTCAACTGATCATTGTTACCTATGAGTTGTAGGAATCTCTGGAAATTTGTGAACGAAGCTTTTCAGGAGAGCGTTCATTTTATCCACATTCATCTTCCGTGTCCGGGTAAAAATGCTTGATCTTATCCATGTGTTTAAAGATCCTTTCTCCGCTTTATAGGTCTTTGAAGACAACGCCATTGCGTGGATGTACTTCCAAAATTTCTAGAGGCCCTTCATAATAACGATCAAACTTGTAGTCGTGGGGTTCTGTCAGTTTCAAAATCACATCACCGCGCTCAAACGTTTTTCGTCTAAGTGACGAAAACGTCCAAACGTGTTACGAGATCGCATAGGTACGAGTCATAAGTCTCTAGAATTTCCTCAGATGGATAAGACGAAGGCATACGGCCCCTTGCCAAAAACCAAGTGGTATGGTGAAAACTTTGTATCCCCGTACACGGAAACATTATACGAGAGCATCGCGAACGAAAAGCACGTGTTCCAATCGTTTTAATCTCGCAAATAATGTTTCAGATCGTCTGATAATACCGAATCCAGCTACATCTCTCGCCACACATGTCCAATTGTTCGAACAATCCTATCATTTAGGATGGCTGTGAAGATCTTATGTAGTGTCTTCAGACAAGTTATTGGCCTGTTATTCTTAGGGTTAGCTAAGTGGCCCGTCTCTGGCAGGAGCACTGTGCGCACTTCCACCAATCACTCCGAAATAGGCTCTTCCGACTTTACGTATGAGGTGAAAATTCGGGCCAGATGCTGGTGGGTTGGAGGAAACTTCTTCCACCAGAAGGTCTTGATACCATCTGGTCCAGGAGCGGAATAGTTCTTCATGCCTATTAATACGTTTTTCACCTCTTTGGTAGTGATAGGTGAGCATTCCTTCTCAGGTGTTATGAAGGCATTGCACAGCTCCTTGAAGCTATTTATGTTCTTTTAACCTTCTTCAAGTGGATGTTGAACTTCATAGACTTCTCTCCAAAATGCTTCGACAACCTCTGCTTTGGGCGGATGGTCAACAGTAACTGGAGGGCCTTGTAAGAGTTTAGATGGGTCAGATAAGAACTGTTGATTTTCTCTGACCCACCTCTCTCTCCGCTCTAGATTTCTCCTAGCTTTGGATAGTACTCGTATTCTGTCAACAATATGCTGCCCGATGGTCAGTAGCTTTGACTTGTTGATTGTGTGATGACGGATCCGCAGTTCGCGCGCGAACCGTTCGAACCTTGGCAGTGAAAGTCCTGTCAGATGTTATGTAGTCAATTACACACTAAATGCGGGATGCGTACTGTCTTGCCCAGCCTATCTTTGTGCTGAGTTGATGCATTCGTCTTCTGGTCTTATGATCAACCGTTGGTTTTGTTTTACGGTTTGCATCTGCCAAAGCTCTCATTGCATTGTACACGACACAATTGATAGTCTAGAGGTCGAATTCTTCTGAAAAATCTCCAAGAAGCATCAAGTCATCAAGTCATCCAGTTCAGCCCGATCTTTGGGCTTGGGAGAAATCTGAATGTTGATGTTTTTCCGGGTCCTAAATCATTGTTCTTCCTCTATTGGTTGCCTGTTCAAGGTTGGTCTCAGTGTCGCCTCTCTTTCTCTATTGTCGGCTTGTTCTAGCTGCGGTTGAGAAGGCGCTCCGCTTATATAACCCCTTTTCCGGAGGTCCTCGGCACGGTTTCGCAGACGATTCTGCGAAAAATCCGAGAACTCTGGGTGTTTCTCGCACCACAGAGTATGCACTCGCGCCATGTAACCTTTTCGTTCAGGGGCCATACTGGCATCATTGCACTCCAGAAGGTCGTCCCTGAGTCGATCCGTCCTCTCAAAAGTAATGAGATTCGGCCGGTCAATCGCATTGACTTTGTCTTGATTGACTCCCCCAACTCTAGGGTAGTTGGCATTGTTGTCCGACCCATTGTCGGGAGCCCTGCGCGTTCGATTATTTTGAACCGCACGCATTCAGCTTTCGGCACGGTTGTTACACCTTCGCTTAGGGGTTATTCCTTCGGGACCATCCCTGGATAATTGTCCGCGACTGCTTATTAATTATCGTAAGCATATTCAGCAGAAACCCTTGGTACAGGGACCCTTTATCCGCAACCCGAGGACGCGTTCAATGGCTTTGTCATAGACCCTTCGGT
>CAKNXH010079232.1:14883-36568 GCA_932178445.1 Andricus quercusramuli | reverse complement strand
GTGTGTGTGTGTGTGTGTGTGTGTGTGTGTGTGTGTGTAAAAAGATCCAACATGATTTTTCCTACATGTCCATTTCTTCCTGGCCAACATACTTCTGTATTTCTCATTATTTTGCAAAATAGAGCTGGAAAATAGTGATATTCCGTGTCTATAGAGGGCGCGCAAAGTGCCAGATTCTCCTACTGTAAGATTAGCCTGCGATAATATTCCAACACGGCAAACTTTGCAAGAATATCTTCAGCGCGCTATTCTCAAAGTGAAGGAAACTAGCGCTTTGCGCCCACTTTACGTAGACGGAATAACGCAATTTTCAGGCATCTGTTGCAAAAAAGTATAAATTACCTGTGTAGTCATTTCTAATTATTACAAGTATCTGACGACGTACTCAATTATATTCCTTGTGGGAAAAAACGTTTTTGGCTAGAAATCAATCTGATACAATGATTTCCCTCAAAATCCTAAACAATATTTAAATTGGATAGGGGAGGTCGGGGCGAGATGAGCATAGTTATAATTTTCAGTGAAATATTTGAAATCCATAGTAGTTTTTAAAAATGTAAGTGGTTCTATACATTCTATGGACCTTCATGTATCAATTTCATCGAAGCCCTAATGTTCCTAAAATAGTAATAGCGATGAAAATATGAAACTTATAACTTGTGCACGTGTCTCATCTCGCCCCATGCTCTGGGGCGAGACGAGACACGTATTGGGGCGAGATGAGACACCTAAACTACTTATTAGTTTTTGTTGATAAAAGATTATTTTTCATGTTTTTTGTACACATGAAAGATTATTTGAAGTATTCTAAGAATGGAAATGAGTATCATGACAAAGTATAATTATTTTCACGATTGAGCAATATCATTATTCAAACCTATGCTCTGTAAAATGTTCAACAAATAATTTTTTAAGGTATAATTGAGTCTTATTACTTAAGGGAAGGAATTTATAAATATTTGAAAGTGTAAATGCATTTAATGGTTAATTAATTCAAATTTGTCCTTTATAATATAACTTTGATAATTTCAAGTTGAATGAACATTTATTTGAAAATTTTCATTTATAACATATTTCAAAAAAAAATTTTTAATAATTTGTAAACTGTTTTTATAAAATTCATACCTAAAAACCATAATTTTTCCTTGCATGAAAATGGAAATTTTTCTGAAAAATTCAATGAAATGATGTTAAATATAAATTTTAGAAGCCTTCTGCAACTTGTCATTTTCAATATAAATAAAAATTTCGTTTTGAATATGCTGAGAAAACAATTTAAAGAATAAAATGTATAAACAAACCGAATTGCAGGTTCTCTGAAATTATAATTTCCTTAAAAAACAGCTTCTACAATAGCAGTCATAGACTCTTTTAACCACAAATGTCAGTTTTTCTTTTTTAAGTTTCCACTGTCGAAACTCTTCTTTAAATCGTCATCTATTATCGAAAATTTCACTCTAAACGACTCAAATCTTGCAAAAAAAAACTTTTCTGCCAGCTCCATAAAGAGGTTATGACAAGCAAAAGACAAGAACGTCTCATCTCGTCCCATGAACCCGGCTCGTTCCGCCCCAAATCACAATTATGATTAAAACTCAATATTACCTTTTTTTATTAATTAATGGAGTATGAATGCGTTAATACATTCAAGATCGATAAACGAACTTTACGACAAACCTAAGTTTACTAATATTATCTGTTATTTTCAATCATTTCTTTTCGTTCTATTACATCATAGAATAACATCAGGATTCATGTGTTGAAATTTGAATCATTTTTATTTTTCTTTATCTACTTTAATTAATTTTTTTTCTTTTTCCATTAAATTCAATATCATTATTCATGCCATTTCTGAAAAAAAGAACAACAAAAATCACATATTTTGAGAGAAAATTCAGTGTCTCATTTGACCCCGTATGCTCATCTCGCCCCGGTCTCCCCTACATGAGAACGACCGACTTATGTTCCGTTTGTGACCAATTTTCGATTCTCAACTTCCAATCTCTGCATGCTTCAGGGAAGAGAATGAAAACATTGACACATTGCTAAATTAATGTTTAAAATCTCCTGTTTGAAATGAGACCAAAAACATAATGAAATATTTACTTGGTCACGAATTATCGTAAAATGTGGAAGTGTGCCCAAGACGAAAATCTAACTTAATTTATCGCCGAGATAACCACGAAAAAAGAGATGCCTGTATTTAATACGAGTTTTTTTAGTGGACTGACAATTCTGGCCAGTACTGTATTAAATGTTTATCATTCCAGTTTAAAAATGTTGAAATCTTCGCACTTTGAATAATTATTTAAATTTCAACTCATCTAATTATTATAAATTCTTAAATATTGAATATCTCAAATTTGTAATTGTTTAAATTTCGTTATTATCACTGATTTAAGTATTAAATTTGTTTGATCTTTAAGCCTATAATAATTTCAAATATATATTTATTTTGAACCCACTGACGTTGCCCATTTTTTAACTCTTAATTTTAAATGAAACAAATTTATAATTGAAAAATCATGATAATCTTGTTTATTCAATGTTGGATAAATTCAGGTTCAGATTATTCCAACTTAAGATTTTCTTAGTTTCAATTTTTATTTTTCTATTTTAAAATTACTCAGTTTGGAAGGTTTTAAGGGTTTACTTACCAATTTAAAAATGTCCAATTTCAAGAGTAATTTTACATTTTTTAATTTTATAGGTTTTTAATTTCAAATTATTTGATTTTGAATCTTGTACAGTAACAATTATTTTAGTGTAAAGAAGTTTCAGTTCAAAATTTTCAATCTTAAAGTTTTCACCGCGGAAAATGAGAGGGAATTTTTTATCTAAGATTTGAGTGGCCACCGTGGGTAAGCGCGAGTGAACGAACATAATATTCTGATAAAATTTCTGTTCCTTAGTTACTGAGAGTATCTTATTGACTATTTGATTAAAAATGTATTTAAACGTCCTAAATGGGTTTTTAGTTTGTAATTTTGTTTAATTTCTTCAAAGTATTTTAGACTTATGAATAGGATTTCATGGTAGAAACGGAAACGTTTGTAAACTAGCGTCTGATGTGAGAATCAGATTTGAAAATAAGCCCAGTATTTATTATTCACAGCTTTTTAAAGTTCATTTTTTGATCCTGAGAAATGTATTCATTTATAAACGTCTTGGTTACAATTCGCAAACAATTAATGTATGATTTTCATTTATCAATACTGGGAAAACCGTCCAAACCTCGAGTCATGCAAATATTGGAATGGAGCGCTAAACTGACAATAATTTGTCTACAATCTGTATTTCCATAATTGTAGCTACGATTGGACCAGAGACTTAAAAAAGGCATTTGCGAAAACTTTTCGGAGACAGGATCACATTATCTTTTCTTTTTAAAGAAAAAAACTGAACCGTCGAAAGCCTGTAAAAGAATCTTCGCAAACGCACAACACGTAGATTGTAAAGTTGAGAGATAGCAAGGAAGATTGCATACATCCTAAACAAGATATTTCATAAAATTGATGAAATTTATTGAACTTGGTGAAGTTTTTGTTTTGGCTTCACTGGAGCACCTCTTCTAAAGAAAAATGCAGCCAGCGTTTCAGAACGTCTATTTCTCATTAATTAATGATGTAAATATTTTCAAAGTGAATACAAATTACAAAAGTCGTTTGAATACAAATTTCAATTTGCAAATATAAACTTTGCCTTTAATGTTTTTTTTCTAAGAAAAAAAGGTGCAATGTAGGAAACCTGAATCTGATTTAATAAATTTAGTATGTTATCACGCTTGATTATTATAAAGAAATGTGATCGTGGAGAAATTACTCTGTAATTAAAGTTTTTCCTAAATTTTCGGAATAAATTTTTCGAGCGCACGATTTATTTGTGAAGATTCGAAACATTTTTCGTCTGCCTTAAGTTACATATAACATACTAAAGTTTATGTGATGAGGCGCAAGATTATTCTTATGTTTGGTAACAACTCAAATTTGATGTCTGATTTGGCGGAATACAGAAGCTTCGCGCTCATAGCTGAATTTTTTTCTTAATCATGAAAAGCGAAATATTGAATTTTTGTGTAGCATAATGTATTTTAATTACCATACATTGCATTTATTAGCTCTGAAATGTAGAATGACAATTGCGCAGTGTGCTGTACAGTGTTAAGATCGAAAGAGTGCGCGTGAAGAAATATATATATATAATTGATATGTAAATATCTGTTTCATTAATTTTTTAAATACCTGGTGTTAATTTTCTAAATAATTTGGCCGAAGTTCACAATTTAAATCTCGCGCCTTTTTCCCACGTGACCAATTCGACCAATCGTAATAATCGGAAGTCTCCAACTTTTTTTAGTCCATAACCTAAGATTTATTGATGATCTTTGGATTGTATTTCCCCTACGTTGAGTTTAATAGCCAATGAGAATGCCCCTTACAGCCGAATAAGTGTTTTCATTGGTTAATATTTTATTTTTGTGTTTACGGTAGTTGGCAGGCAAGCAAAAGCCACGAGGCGCAGCTGCGGGTCTTTTTCCGCGAGAAACGCTCTTTTGGTCGAGTGACTGTTTCGAGACACGTGGAAACACTAAAAAACCATGGATAAACCCGTCGTTTTGGCACGTGTAATCAAAGTTTTGGGACGTACTGGATCCCAGGGACAATGTACCCAAGTAAAAGTCGAGTTTTTGGGTGAACAGAACCGACAAATCATCAGGAACGTGAAAGGCCCGGTTCGAGAAGGCGACCTCCTAACCCTCCTCGAGTCTGAACGTGAAGCTAGAAGACTTCGATGAGGCGCTTTTTACCTTCTAAGAAACACAAAACTTCCATTCCGAGAAAAAATTTTGGTGAGTAGAAAATTTATTGCAATATTTCACTTTTTTGAACATGCGTGTCGTTTTTCAATTTTGAGGTTAGCTTTAGGATTTTGTTGCATATTTCGACGTGTATCACTACCTTTAGAGAATAATCTACTGAAACAAGAGATTTCTTGATTCACATTGCTCTGCTATACTTTTTGTGGTATTTACGGGTTTACGAATAAATTTCGATTTCCAAAGCTGGTATATGCTCTGTGATAAAAAGTAGTCTTTCTGAAAATGGCTTATTAATCATAAATTTATGTTTTATTTTTAAAACTTATGTATTTAATTTGCTGCAATTTTAGAGTTGAAATTCTTGCATATAAAATTCTTTTCAGAATACATCAATATTAAGGATTAAAATGTTTCTATTTCATTTATTTTAAGGCCGTGGCTACGTGTACCGAAATTTGGGTACCAATAACGGGACCTGGAAAAGAAAATATTTGTACCGAAATTGTTGTGCCAATAGATGGATTTTTTTGGCACACATAGACACTGCCTTATTTTAAACTCTCATTTAGAAGGAAGTGTCTACGTACCCAAAAAGTTTAGCGTTTTGTACCGAAATTTCGGTACAAATAGTCCCTTTTCCAGCTCTTTTGGTACCGAAAAAATCCGGCTATTTGTACCGAAATTTCGATACGCGTAGGTAGCCACGGCCTGTTTAGAATCCTTCAAAAAATATCTACCAAATCATTTCAAAACCTTTGAAAAAAGAAATGATAATTTGTTTAAGAGTCCAGTTTATATTATTTTTATACATTTGAAAGAAAATTGGTCCATATTGTAATTATTTATAAATTATTGAGCTTTTTCCGGTTTGTGAAAATTGAGACAAAATTAACATGATTTACGTGGTTATTGTTTAATAAAACAAAATTTGCAATCACTGAATAATTAATCAATAAAATTGAAGCTTTGGCAAAATTGTTATCTTCTTGCAAGTTCTAAATTTTAGTATAAAAGAAACAAATACAATTAAACGAAACAAGCAGAAAAGTAAAGTCTAATTTTCAAAAAAAATCAGACGTTTGTTTAAACAATGACTACTTGACAAATTAACATTTTGAATTAAATATTTGTTGCTGTCGCAACAATGATTAATTTATTTTAGACCTTATACTAACTACAAATATTTCGAAATCAGAAATAAAATAATACATTATAGGTATTTGCATTCTATTGAAGGTCATTCCTGTAATCATTTAATTTTTTAGACAAGAGGAATTTAAACTTTTAAATGTAAAAATGAAATTAAACAATACTAAATTAGTTTTTTTATTTTAATGTTTCAGTTACCAGGATATTTTTTCGGAATGGTGGGAAGGCGGTTGTCTGCTCTGAAAATTCTAGAATCGAAACCTGCTGAAGATCTTCGATGCTCCACTTTTCTAACATAATCTTCGAAAACAAAATCTACTTCATCTTGTAACGCATTTCACTGAATGTAAAGAATAAACATTGCTGATAATCCGCCAATTAGTAAAATTTTAATTACTTTTTAAAAACACCTCCATGTAATTTTATAAATTTATGAAAATGAAGTAAACCTATTTTGAAATTCTTGTTAAGAAGAAAATTTAAATGATTGGTAAATTTTCTTATAAATATTTGTATCCCAAAGTTTTCAGTAAGGAAAGGTTTCAATCTTTTATCACAAAATTTGAGAGCTCACTTTAGTATTTTATTTACATCATATTTAAGGAGTACAAAAGGATTCAGTTTTGCGTTTGGCATAAAACTGTCACGAAGTAGATATGGCTAACACTTCCTTGAAACATAATTTTAAGAATGAGAACCAAGTATTGATTATCTCCAAACTTTTCAAGGAGTGATATTTTAGTTTTAACTGAATGACAGCAGTATTTTCTCAAAATGCTAAACAAAATTGATTCATTGGAGGTAATAAGGTAGAAAAAATACTAAGTTATTTACATTCTGCAACACATCCTCGAACGTTATATATCATGATCCTTTAAAATTTAACAGTAAACGATGAAATTCGATATGAGTAGATATACCTAGTCAATAGTATTTATAGAGAGCGGACACGAGTGTCCAGTCATATTCTTCGACGTTTTGGAGGCGGCGTATCACGTGGACTAGAAGATGCTTTTGATGAACTATCGGTGCTTTGTCTCGTCGGTCTTTTCGGCGCTCTTTTTGGACCTTCGCGACTTGATTCTGACTCCTTGCGTTCCTTCTTGATAACTACAACTATAAATCAAGAGAAAATTACAAAATAGTAAAAGAATTTAAAAAGAATATATATATATATATATATACCTTCAATCTTGAATTTTTTCTAAAGAAAAAAATGATATCAAATGTTATACGTATAGGAAAATACATAAAATAATAAAAAATATGTAGCAATTTGAAATTTCTTCTTTCCAGACTAAAATCCTACGTATGTGCAAATTATATTTACGCAAATGAAATTAATTTGTTTCAAGTCAGGAAATTCCATAAAATTGTATTGATAATGTTGCATTCTATGCAGATATTTGGAATGTCTAAAAGATTTTATTTTGTAAATTGTAAACTTAATTTATAGAAGTGCTCTTTTCATATTTTGTTATCATTCGATGAAATTTTGTATGAAATTTCCTACAACACGGTTTCTACAGAATTTTGATTTCTAAATTCCTGGCTTTTTCCAAGGTAATTAAGCAATTTTAAACTTCACGCTGACAGTTATGTACCAGAGAAATTAGAAACTTTTAGAGGAAAAGAAAAATATATCACTAAAGGAGAATAGTCGCATAAAATGAAATTAATTAAACTCCGATTTGAATGTTTGCAAAGATGAAGAAAATACTTTCAAATCCACTTCTACTTAATTAATTCCCAAAAAATTAATAAATTTCCTCCAAACACGATAAATTTAATTTTGAAGTATATTAAATGAAATCCCAGGAATTTCTACATAATTTGAAGTATTTAAAAATAAATTAGCTTCCAATTTTTTGGGCGCTCATATCTTAATTATTCTTCAAGGAAAGGATTGACCCAAGTCTTAAATATTTCTTTGTAATATTTCAAACTCAGCAACTTGCATTACTTTCAAATAAGACACGTTTGTAGTTCACATCCATCTTGAATTTAAGTTTCCGGAATTAAATTTTTTCTATTTTAAAGATTTTGTTCAACATGGAATAATTTATAGGTTCTAGCTTTCTTTTTTCTAAACTTGTAAAGTCGAAAAATTTCAATTTTCTGTTCAGTTTTATTTTAACATCATTCTTTTCCAAACTCGAATCTTTTCTATTTGAATTTTAATTTAAACTATTTTCAAAAGAGAAAAATTGGAAATTTGTTTTATTAATAGTATATGAATGCGTATATATTTAGCATTTTATAGTCTTAAAGCCACTCACATGCGATTATTGCTCAGTTTGGAATTTATTTATTTTAAAATTGTTCAATTTGTTCACTTTTTAATAATCGAATTTGAAATTATTCGATTTCCGACGTTTACGACTTTAAAATGTTTAACCAATAAGTGTTGTCGTGACATTAGTGGCATTTTTTTCTCTCGAAATAGTGGCATCACTAAAAAAAAGCGTCAAGTAGTGTCTAATGACTTGGGTCCGAGCGCTGGAATTTAAAACTAAGAATATTCTTTTTGAAAATAAGTGGTGGAATAAGTAAGATAAGTGGTACCTGGCTCCTCTTGATCGTCTTTTCCCTTTAATCTTCCTTTCGCGGCAGTTTTCTGCTCCTTTTTCACATCCTTGACTTCCCGTTGCTTTTCCTTTTTTATTTCAGGTTCCTTGACTACCTTTTTAACTTCTTCCTTCTTTTTCTCTACTTCTTTTGGCGTTTTTGCTTCTCGTGGCACGACTTCTTTTTTTACGGGTTCCTTTACTTCCTTCTCCTTTTTAATCTCTTTTTTAATTTCCTTCTGTTCTTTTATTTTTGTCTCCTGCTCTTCTTGTCGGGATTTAATCATGTCTTGGAATTCCGAATCGGGAAGAGTGAAATCTACTTCGTTACTAGGGAAGGGAAAATCTTCCATGTCGTCCTGAAATTTTGTAGTTTGTACTTAGCAAAGTTGACTATTTTTATCCATGAGAGTTTCATTTAAAAAATGCATCAAAAACAATAAGTTACACGGTTTAGTAAAAGCAAACGTTTACGAGTATTGAATGAAATAATTTTCTTGAGCAGCAAGGCAGAAGAGGAAAACGAAAGAAGTATAATTTCACAAGAAACAAGAAATAGATATATTTGTAAGTACACAAATGAAGGAATAATAAATTAAGGTGAATTATTTTATTGAAAAATAATAAGAGATATAAACATACCAGAGCCATCAAGTCGTACATCGATTCCAAATGGTCCCAAATCGTTTTCAAGGAAACGTCTTTGTGAATAGCGGCTCGAAATTTCTCCCAAATGCAAACCATGTGGAAATATTTATTTACACCTGAAATTCAAGAATGAAATGACCCTCAAAATACTATTTTTGCAATGTGTTAACAGACACGAAGTGAGAACATAACCTACAAAACATTCGGTTTAAAAGGTGATATAAAAGGAAAAGAGATACTTTACCAACAGGTTTGTGGCCATTCATGGCGAAGAATAGTTGTATTTCATTTTCGACGTTCCATTCGATTTCCTCGGCGGAATCCACCTGCTTTTCTTTGACAGCCATCCTGATTCCAAACAAACAAAACGTCAAACGAAAACCGCAAGTTTTCTATAGAAAACCCGTAATCACCGTGATCACCATCTTCGTAATGCCCGTAATGTGCCCCTATGCTGCGCACTGCACATGCGTCGCGTCCGCAACCAGAGATCGTGGTTACCGTTGGCGCGCTTATTTAAAGTGATTAAATTTTCAAACCAATTGTTTACAACAAAAAATAATTGTAAAGTGCACAAAGATATTAGAAATGATTTAAAATAACTATTTGTGAAGAAAAATTGATTCTTTCTTCTGAATTAAGAAACGATCATTTGTTTTTAAGAAGCAAAAATTAAATAACTATTTTAACTTTCACTTAATAAGTTTATTTTTTGATCAAAGAATGATTTTTAATAATTTTACAATTATGATTTGTCATAGACAAATTGTCACTCCTTTATCACTTTTTTGTGTCCTGCACAAATAGATCACTGGCTAGATTAACTTACTACATATATTTTTTTGAAAATTACAAAAAATATGAATGAATTATCATCTTTGTTACACTTTTGCCGAAGAGAAAACGAACCAAATTTGTTTGAAAAAAATAGTAAGTGGAAATACCTAATTGACTTTAAAATATATATTTTTTCAATTCAGTCCAATCAAATGCCGAATCTTTTCTTTCTCTTCGAAAAATTGTTTTGTTCACAAGTTTTGTAATAATGTTTTGAAAAATGTATTCTAAACTTATTAATTTGACTGTTTTTGTCTTCAACTCGTGCTCAAGCACCCTACTGCAAATACCTATAAAGGAGCCTAAGCAGGATCACTTAAAGGACACTATATAGAATCCTATGTAGCCCTACTGGAATTAAACGGATTCAAACGGATAGGAATTAGGGGATTCAAATGGATAGGCATTTTTTGCCGGTTTGGATGAGAACTTTGCATCCTTTTCAATCATGTTCTAACCTTTTATTTGATTTTTAAATCTGTATCCGTTTGAATAATTTTCAGTACGCCGAGCTGAAAATTCCTGTAGAGGAACCTCGAAGCATCCTGTACGTGTTCCTGTACACGAACCTGTAGAGGTAATCTTGACTGTTCCTGTGCAGGAATTTGACGAAGGAAACTGTACATGATCCTGCAAAGGAACCTGCACCGACAAAGGACCCGCTGAATGATCCAGTACAGGTGCCTATACAGAAACGTGTATAGGATCCCTTGCAGAAAGCCGTCAAAGGAACCTTTGGAAGGATCCTGTACAGAAATAAGTATAGAGTCCTTTACAGAAACAAGTATAGAGTCCTTTACAGAAAGCCATTGCGAAAACTGATGTCGCTTACAGCTACAAACTTGCCTTCCTTTTATTCCCTTGAAGAACGAACTCACTGTCGAGAGAGCGTAGCAACCAGCAAACCCTCGCGGATTAGTTTCTATGCAGGTTTATGTATAGGATCCTGAACATGTTCCTGTACATAAACCCACACCTCAAATGACTCTGCGAAGGAACCTGCGTACAGAACCATTCAAAGGTTACCCTAGTAGCAAGATAACTGCAGACTGGCGCAAGCTGGGCACCAGAAAAAGAAGAATCTGTTTTCTGCCCGGCTGGTTCCGCTTTGGCGTGCTGTTCTGGCACCAGAGTCTGGTATAGCAGATCCTGGCCCAGACTGGTCATGATATACACCAGACAAAATTAAAATAACGTGGAATGGTGCTAAATAGGTTTCTGTGATAGTTTTACACTATATTTCAGCCCTTTCTGGGAGAATATACTGCGAAGACGTCACACCATTCCTGGAGACTTATGGACTTATGGAAATTTATTAAATTTGTGAAAATTTATGTGATTTGTAGAAATTTATAAAATTTGTGGAAATTTATGAAATTTGTGAACATTCATTAAAGTTGTGGAAATTTGTGATAATTTACGGAAAATTATGATATATTAAAAATATGCCGGAAGAGAAAATTAAAACGCGGCAAAATGAACCTGTTATTAATGCTATATTATGAATATTCATAAAAAAGTTTGAAAAATTTATTTTGTGACAAATTTAATTTAAACCTATCTGTGTAAGTGCTATAATCTTGCAAGCATAAGGAATGACATCGACATTCTGCTTGTAAGGATTATGAAGAAAATTATCTAGATTCTCCGAGTGGTCAAGAGCATATCAGACCGGAAATCTGAATGACGTGGTGTTCGAATCCCACCGGAGCTAGAGAGAATTTTTTTCACAATTTATGTATCAATATTTTATGAAAATATTGAAACGACCAGTAGACAAAAAACTTTAACATCATAATTAAATTATTCACAAAGTTTGTTTTATTGAAATTCGTATCTCATTGTCAGAGGGTCATCCCAGCTGAAAATTCTTGTACAGGAACCTCGAAGGATCTTAGACATGTTCCTGGACATGAAACTGCACACGAACCTGTGCAGGTAATCTTGATGGTTTCTGTACAGGAATTTGGCTATAAGAATTAATTGTACATGATCCTGCAAATGAACCTGTATGCAGGCTAACATTTCAATAATCCTGTACAGGTGATCCTGTATACGTGTACCTGTCAAGGAACTAATCCGCGAAGGTTCGCTAGTGGCTTGACTTTTCACGTAAGTAATTTGGGAGAAAGAACAAATAATTAAATTAATAATTACTATTCTGAAATATCAAGTTATATTTCAGACTTGAAAAACAACGAGCCGATTCAATGGCAAGCTTTAATCGTGATAAAAAAGGGGGTGGGGCCTTCACCATCGCTTCCTCCAATGAGGCCCACACGGAGAAAAATATATATTAAAGAAGACGGATATTAAAATAGTACATTTCGTGACTAGTGTGGACTGACGGCCTTTTTGAAACGAGCGCCATGTCTTTATAACTTGTCTCCGGTTCGGGCGCCTACGGTGCCCTTACCTACGACTCGTTACAAAAACATTGCGCTCGTTTCAAAAAGAAAAGCCGTCAGCCCACAGGAGTGTCGAACGATACTTTTCAGAACAAAATCATAAATGGCGTGATTTCATTGTCTCCATGGAAAAATGCAAAATCACATTTTGAGTTGGTGAAGGTACGCATGAGCTCTGCTGCATTTTTCTTCTAACGGGCGTGAATGAGACAACAAAGTATAATGTGCGAAGCGATAAGAACACGCTGTACTCTTCGTTAGAAACATCGACTCACTAATCCGCCATGAATTCTCTTTCTATCTTTGTCTACCACGATTTCTCTCTCTAGATAACTCTAGCGTTACGAAAATACTCGGAGGACGCACAAACAAAGCTCTTTTTTCAACTCTACGTCACGCCGTGCTTACTGAACCCTAATTTGTATCTCATCCAACGCACCGCCAGACGCCGCTCAAAAAGCGTGCTTTTGAGTTTGTCTATGGAGGCATGAAAACGCGCCATTTTTATGATTGCGTTCTGAAAATAAGATTTTACCTGACAATATCCAAGATATTAAAGGGCAGAATCTAAGATATTAAACAAATATTTTTCAATTCTGCAAAAGACACCTGTAAAGCATGCCAATTTCTATAAAATCCAAAAGGATTTAATATCGAAGTCATCTGTTGAACAGAGTAACGTCGGGTGGGTAGATTTTTTTTTGTTTTTGTTTTGAAAGGTTTCAGGTCAAAACTTTTTCTACTCGGTACCAGTAACTCACACGCCAAATCACAGATTCAAAAAAATATATTTAACGGGAACGCATCGATCATAAAGCTTAAAATCTGAAAAAAGTTAATTTTCACACTTCTATAAAATATTTCTTATATTTGACAGGTCTAATCATTCAAATTAGTAAAATACTTCCTACTAAAGTCATTTTTTACACGTACTGTACAGAATTAACAAGAGAAGGGCGATATTTATCCTGAAAATGAGAGCGGGATATAGTGCAAAGTGCATTTGCACTGCATCTTGTCACTTCAGGTTCATGCTTTCCCTGAAAAATTTTAATGATAACTTTTTTTTACATATTCCTAGATAAAAATATTATTTTTGTGCGGTATAATCCTGTATTAAAGTCGTAACTTGTCTGATGATCGGATGCGTAAGGAATTTCCTGAAGCTAAGCTCGGTATTGTGCTTTGTTCTCAAACTTCGGCATCGTGTTTCGAGCCTGTATCCGAGTTCTTATGAATCCATCCCTACTATTAGAATCGCATACATGTGAAGATGCAGCTGTAACATCTTTGACACACCTTTCAACAGCTTGAGTGTGACATGAAAGGTGGAAGATATCATCCTTCAACATTTGCGATACATCTTCCAGAAGAATTGATTGAGCTCATTTTCACTGAAGTGCATTATTGTCAGTGGAGGTTCGTTCGCTTTACACTTCTGCCAGTTGATGACGTCAACATAATCTTTAGCTTTATAATTAAGCTCTGGAACTTCAAACTTTCTCATTACTTTGGAGCTGGATTTGCTGGCAGACTCTCACATTGAGCCTTTTATCAGACAACATAGCGATGATGATATTTTCAGGATGTGCGGCGAAGGCATTGGTTCTAATCACTTTATCGATGACTTGTTTAAGATCATCTTTCATGTATCTAATTAAAATTATGCTTTGGTACAGATTGATTGGAGCATCCTTCAGTTTTGCGTCACATTTAATGTGGAACCACATAGGAGCGTCAACTTTTATCTTGAAGGTTTTGTTTAACATTGAACTCACTAAGTTGGACACTTAACAACACGTCCTATGGGTTCAAAATTGAGGTGGGAGTGGCTGAGTTTCAACTTACTCACCTCCTGTACATTGACGATATAAAGGTTTATGCAAGCTCAGAGTCGAAACTTAACCGCCTACTTAACATCTTGCTGCAGTTCTCCTATGACATCAGGATGTCACTGGGTTTGGACAAATGCAGAAAGCTGCATTTGTCCCGTGGGGGGATAAATGTTCCACTGATACTGGACGACCACGCTCTGATTGAAGTAATGACTGATGAAGAATCGTACAGATACCTCGGCATATTCCAGGCGAGGGATCCGCTCCACTCTGCAATTAAAAAGGTGCTTGAGACTGCTTTTTCGGGTCGCCTTAGTCGGATTCTGGCGTCTGGCCTCAGTGCGAAGAACATCACAGAGGCAATTAGTACCCATGCCATTCCCCTCCTAACATACTCCTTTGGTTTGGTCACCTGGTCCATGACTAACCTCGAGAGGCTTGACATAATCATCAGCCGTCTGCCGCGTAAGATCATCGGTGGCTAGAGATCGGACTTCAAGGAACTGTACTGTACGAAGTCTTTCGCGTAAATTAGTAGTAAGTAATAAAGTAATAAACGCAGAAGATTTCAGACATCTTATTAAATTTACTTAAAACACCCACATCTCAGCAGTCACTTGACTTAGTCCGTGGCTATGATGAAAAACCGGGTTCACCCGAGAACTACTTGAAAAAAATTATACGGTAGGGAAATTATTGTTTATTATTATCATTATATAATTTTTATATATTATTAATACTTATTATTCAATGTTACTATTATTTGATAATTATTCGTTAGGGAAATTATTCCTCACCGAAGGTATCCTCGCGTTGTCGTCGCGGTAGGGCTTCAGCTATCCTCTCATGAATTTGAAGGCTCTGTTGGCTGTAGCATTGCTATTGATAGGGTTTCTCATGCTAGACAGGTAGAGAACGACGAAGAAAGTGACTAAGTGGAGCACAAAAAACCATACATTTTAATGGAGAGTCTTTTGAAAATTCTGAAACACTTGTCGCTTTCCGAGGATCGTGGGGGAGCCCCTTGAGCCATCGCTGGGGGCCCCAGCATGCGGGACGGTGGTGATGGTGAGCTACGAGTTTGATCAGGCAGATATCACTAATTGAACAGCTGGACAGCAAGAACATCTGCGATATACAGTGAACAGTGAAACATCAACTGTGCCTGCTGGGGATGCTTTGGCTAACGTTAGCTATTTGCATCCAACCACCTCAACAGAAATACTGTGGGAGAGCATTGAGTGGGACACTATAATGAATGAGGAAGTGGTGCGTCTCTATTATAAAAGTGCGAAGTTTAAACCCCCACGCGAAAGAGGATACAATTTTAGAACGAAATTTGGTGCAAAGTATCCTCAAATAGAGAAAGTCGCACGAAGAGATCTCATCGCTAAGGTGAAGGACATCAGGACTAATCTACACATCGCAGAAGATCGGGCAATGGAGATTAAACAACAGGTTGATTTAGCGAGGAAAAACGACGGCAATGAACATCAGTTAGAGGAAGCTGCGTCACATGAACAAGCAGCGGCAATTGATGTTCTTCCTCAACCTGGTGATGATCCAGCACCACCACATCCTCCAGATTAGATGGCCTAATACAACCAGAGCCAGAAGCAGAGGTTCAACAACCAACAAGGCGATTAAAATGGACACAGCATAATAACGGAGATGTAATGTGCTTTCATTTTTTAGCAAAGAAAAGTGGGCAACATGTAAGGAGAGAACATCATAGACTCTTCTTACTTCAGTACACAGAACTAGTCATAACAATAAATGATCAGAATCTAGCAGATCAAAAACGCTCACTATCTGTAAACAGATTGCTTTCGGCTTTTGAAATAGCTGCCATCGAAATGGAAGTGGAACAGCAGCTTCCTATTGATAAAATTCCCTTGGAAGATATGGAAAACGAAGACCTGATTGAAGCTGAAGGCATAGGTGCTAGTGATAATGAAGATCAAGTAAAGGATCCATTAAAACCACATCCGGACATCAATAACGATGATATGAAGAGCGAAATCCCAGTAAAACTACAGCACCTTGAAAGGATTTTTGGTCATGCTTTAATATAAATCAGACATGTAGAGCTAACACAAGAGCATTCTCTGCTCAAGATGAACATCACGGATGATCTGCGTGCAGTAATAGAATACCTGAACAACAAGGTTTTACCTATGCATTCGAAGGCAACACAAACTGTGTGAGAGGTTCAAACCCTTGTATACTGTGCAGCTGTGGCAACCGTTGGAACGTTGAGCATCAGAACTAGGCCTGCAAATGCCGTCTTTGCCCCAGGAAGGGAGCGAGATCCACCATGGAAGATCAGGTTGGATATGGATGTTAGCATAGTAAGGTGCAAATTGGGGCGACTGACTAATTATTAAAAAGGAAATAGAACCAGAAAGCTGATACACCATGTGCTAAAATTATCCACCTTTGGTACGTCGAGATATTAACACCAGCAATATTGGACGAGATTATAGACTCCCAACGGCAGAGACTTGATGTTCTTGCTGCTACACTGCGACGGTACAAGAAAAGTAATGCAAGAATGCAACAAAATTGAACCTTTCAGGCAGATAAAAAAAGGTTCTATCGTGTACTGAGTGTAAAGCAAAATAACCAGCAAGACACCGAAATTCCTCAATTGGATAACATGGCGTTCGGGGTGAAATTAACAGAAGAAATTTGGACAATGCGTGGTTTCAGCTAGAGAAAGCAAGAGCAAGCAATAATCCTGAAATGGAGCTGAATAAAATCGCAGCTTCCAATGATTCAACGGTTTCGAAAACGGCAAGTAACTCGAAAGCCCCTAGTCCGGACATGGTGCACAACTTCTGG
Source organism: Andricus quercusramuli (assembly GCA_932178445.1). Classification (NCBI taxonomy): domain Eukaryota; kingdom Metazoa; phylum Arthropoda; class Insecta; order Hymenoptera; family Cynipidae; genus Andricus; species Andricus quercusramuli. The sequence continues at coordinate 19,461 of CAKNXH010079232.1, read as the reverse complement.
TACAAGTACCTGACAAGTGTGCATCCGGCGTTGACAAGGTATTTTCAGAAGATCATTGAACACCCAGCTCTGATGCTAGATTTTATGCTCTTCCAACAATTTATAAATGCCTTACAGCCATGATTGCAGATAAGGTATATTTTCACTGCGATGAGAATGACACCCTGACGCCTGACATAGACGCTGTTGCCATGAGGCAAGCTCATAAACATCAAAGAAACTTGCACATCGCATACATTGACTACAAGCAAGCGTTTCCTTCCATACCACATGACTATTTGCTTGAATTCTTAAAAATATACAAATCTTCCCACGCATCATCGACTTTCTAAGTCGCGCGATTATGTTTTGTGATACAAGAATCAAGTATTTCGATCATGGACAACCAAGTATAACTAGATTAATGCGCATTACGACGGGTATCTTTCAAGGAGACTCCTTAAGTGCATTGTGGTTCTGTTTAGCGTTGAACTCATTGAGAAAAACACTAAATAGCATGTCTCATGGGTTCCGAATATATGATAATGAGTTCGCTAGTAACGCTAGTAATGCTAGTTCGGATCACAAACTGCAGCAAGTGATCGATGTCACAAAACAGTTTTCCAATTATATCCACATGGATTTCAGACTAGATAAATGCAGAACAGTGCATTCAACCAGAGGAGGATTAGAAACTGTAGAACTAGAGAACGATTTCGAGAATGAAATCGAGGCAATGACTGAAGACGAGTCATATAAATACCTGAGTAATTCGAATCTAAGACTATTCAGCATACGATAGTTAAAAAAAAGCCTAACCACTGCTTTCACTACAAGACTCAGATTGCTTCTGCAGAGTTCGGCAAACAAGATAAGGGCAATCAACACCTATGCCATCCCAGTCTTTACGTTCTCCTTTGGGTTCATCAAATGGTCGAACACCAACCTCGAACGAGTAAGCAGAATCATCTGCATGGAAATAACGGAGCATCGAATGCACCACAGTAATTCGGCGATTGGAAGGGTAGTTCTACTACGACATAGAGGGGGTAGGGGCGTTGTAAATTTCAAGAAACTGTGTAAGTCAGAAGTTATACGGCGAGCACCCCAAAACTTTGGATCGCCTAAAGTGGATCCAATGAAAGACATCCAATATTTGGCTGAGAATCATGTATCCAGAAACGGAAGGATTCCTCATTGCGATTCAGGGCAGGGTTATCAGCACCAAAAATTATCGCAAACATGTGTTTCATCAAGACGTGTTTGACCGGTGCCGATTATGTGGAGATATGAAAGAATCCATGGTATAAAACATTTTGACCTTTCTAGAAATGGTTTAAATCTCTTGAAATACTTTTTAATCTCTTAAAATATATAAATATACATATAACTGTACCGGCATGTTTCAGGATATCCACTAATTATTGTCTAAAGATAGCCAGTGGATGTTATCTGGTGGATATGAGCGGGATATCACGTTCTAGGTTGTCCTCGGTCAAGGGTTGAAGATTTTCCGCAGTCAAAAGTAGTTTAGGAGCAAGTTGTTCTTCAAAACTCAAGACATCCTGGTACATCACACCTGCTTCTTAGATAAATATCATATCTAGGACGATACTTTCGGCATCAAGATATGATAAGGATTAGCAAGTGAGATGCATAAAGCACAAGCCCTAGGAATATGCCGAGAACACAGCAGATAAATCAGAATTCATACAATATATAAGTAAAGTTTGAACATTATTATTTAAATGTCATTCAGTTAAGGAATGTTTGATTGAATACAAGGTAGCAGTGATAGAAGCAGTTAGCTATTAAAACGCCTGTCGTTCATGTTGTAGTTAACAAGCATTAGTAGAATCGCAAACATTCAGATGAGCAATCAAGCAAAACAAATTTAAGCGGAGCACTAAGTTTAAAAATGGAAAAAAAGATTGTAGTTGTGTGTATAAATATAGAAAGCAGACTAAAAGAACTCACTTAGCTCTATTATGAATAAACTGAGTAACGCAATAAATACACTAAATAAATCTAGTACACATCCATTCACTTTCATTTCATACTTTAATATTAATGATGAGTAAAAGCATGTTTGCGTTAGCTACCAAAGAAAAGAACCTGAACCTACATATTAAACCTATGATCGAGTGGATGCAGAAAGGTTAAATTTGAATCAAATTCGAATGCATCAATTCATTTATTGAGAATGATATCTTGATTACATACTATGATATTCAAAGACTGAAATTTGCTATTGAAAGCGATCAAATTTTTCTTTAAAGATAAATTTTAACAAAAATTGTCACTCATACAAATTTTGAAAATTCAGAAGAAACTGGATTGAAAATGATGAGAAATTGAACTCTGGACATTTCTACCTCCTTCTTAAGAATTAGCTAGCAATTTACCCTCTTTTCAAGAGTATGGCACGAATTATATTTGATGACTTGTAAAATTTGTTTCAACTGATCATTGTTACCTATGAGTTGTAGGAATCTCTGGAAATTTGTGAACGAAGCTTTTCAGGAGAGCGTTCATTTTATCCACATTCATCTTCCGTGTCCGGGTAAAAATGCTTGATCTTATCCATGTGTTTAAAGATCCTTTCTCCGCTTTATAGGTCTTTGAAGACAACGCCATTGCGTGGATGTACTTCCAAAATTTCTAGAGGCCCTTCATAATAACGATCAAACTTGTAGTCGTGGGGTTCTGTCAGTTTCAAAATCACATCACCGCGCTCAAACGTTTTTCGTCTAAGTGACGAAAACGTCCAAACGTGTTACGAGATCGCATAGGTACGAGTCATAAGTCTCTAGAATTTCCTCAGATGGATAAGACGAAGGCATACGGCCCCTTGCCAAAAACCAAGTGGTATGGTGAAAACTTTGTATCCCCGTACACGGAAACATTATACGAGAGCATCGCGAACGAAAAGCACGTGTTCCAATCGTTTTAATCTCGCAAATAATGTTTCAGATCGTCTGATAATACCGAATCCAGCTACATCTCTCGCCACACATGTCCAATTGTTCGAACAATCCTATCATTTAGGATGGCTGTGAAGATCTTATGTAGTGTCTTCAGACAAGTTATTGGCCTGTTATTCTTAGGGTTAGCTAAGTGGCCCGTCTCTGGCAGGAGCACTGTGCGCACTTCCACCAATCACTCCGAAAGGCTCTTCCGACTTTACGTATGAGGTGAAAATTCGGGCCAGATGCTGGTGGGTTGGAGGAAACTTCTTCCACCAGAAGGTCTTGATACCATCTGGTCCAGGAGCGGAATAGTTCTTCATGCCTATTAATACGTTTTTCACCTCTTTGGTAGTGATAGGTGAGCATTCCTTCTCAGGTGTTATGAAGGCATTGCACAGCTCCTTGAAGCTATTTATGTTCTTTTAACCTTCTTCAAGTGGATGTTGAACTTCATAGACTTCTCTCCAAAATGCTTCGACAACCTCTGCTTTGGGCGGATGGTCAACAGTAACTGGAGGGCCTTGTAAGAGTTTAGATGGGTCAGATAAGAACTGTTGATTTTCTCTGACCCACCTCTCTCTCCGCTCTAGATTTCTCCTAGCTTTGGATAGTACTCGTATTCTGTCAACAATATGCTGCCCGATGGTCAGTAGCTTTGACTTGTTGATTGTGTGATGACGGATCCGCAGTTCGCGCGCGAACCGTTCGAACCTTGGCAGTGAAAGTCCTGTCAGATGTTATGTAGTCAATTACACACTAAATGCGGGATGCGTACTGTCTTGCCCAGCCTATCTTTGTGCTGAGTTGATGCATTCGTCTTCTGGTCTTATGATCAACCGTTGGTTTTGTTTTACGGTTTGCATCTGCCAAAGCTCTCATTGCATTGTACACGACACAATTGATAGTCTAGAGGTCGAATTCTTCTGAAAAATCTCCAAGAAGCATCAAGTCATCAAGTCATCCAGTTCAGCCCGATCTTTGGGCTTGGGAGAAATCTGAATGTTGATGTTTTTCCGGGTCCTAAATCATCGTTCTTCCTCTATTGGTTGCCTGTTCAAGGTTGGTCTCAGTGTCGCCTCTCTTTCTCTATTGTCGGCTTGTTCTAGCTGCGGTTGAGAAGGCGCTCCGCTTATATAACCCCTTTTCCGGAGGTCCTCGGCACGGTTTCGCAGACGATTCTGCGAAAAATCCGAGAACTCTGGGTGTTTCTCGCACCACAGAGTATGCACTCGCGCCATGTAACCTTTTCGTTCAGGGGCCATACTGGCATCATTGCACTCCAGAAGGTCGTCCCTGAGTCGATCCGTCCTCTCAAAAGTAATGAGATTCGGCCGGTCAATCGCATTGACTTTGTCTTGATTGACTCCCCCAACTCTAGGGTAGTTGGCATTGTTGTCCGACCCATTGTCGGGAGCCCTGCGCGTTCGATTATTTTGAACCGCACGCATTCAGCTTTCGGCACGGTTGTTACACCTTCGCTTAGGGGTTATTCCTTCGGGACCATCCCTGGATAATTGTCCGCGACTGCTTATTAATTATCGTAAGCATATTCAGCAGAAACCCTTGGTACAGGGACCCTTTATCCGCAACCCGAGGACGCGTTCAATGGCTTTGTCATAGACCCTTCGGT
>CAKNXH010079225.1:0-27570 GCA_932178445.1 Andricus quercusramuli | reverse complement strand
GCAAATCAGTTATATTTGAGAATTACTTGGCAAACTCTAATTTTTCAGTTTATATTGATATTTGAGCATAACTTATATCCAAAAAAGATATTCGCGTTTCTCTAATTGGCACTGATTCACTACCACAAATCATTGACAGACAGTTACCGACTTATACGAAATAATTTGAAAAATCCACTCTCACATTTGTAATACATTTCCAACATTATAAATTCATAACTCGTTTTTGTCTTTTCACAGAAATTTCATCAGCTTCTTCATCACCTCCCAAAACAAGAGACTTCCTGAAAAATTTTGGAAGGAGCGTTGAACATTCGAATCATGAAGGTAAACGTGGTTTGGATAAAAATGGACGACAAAAATAATAATTAATGAACAGTTTGTAACTATTATTAATCTCTTGAACAACAAACACAAATTAAGTGATTGGGGAATGATCATAATAAGTTTCTGAGCGCGAAATGGAAATTTCAGCGAAGCCGAAAATGTAGTATCAATAACAAAATATTACAAAGAAAAACATTCATTCTTGAACAAAATGTAACCATCTTTTTCTTGTTGCAGAATTAAGATCACAATTTGATGGTTCTTTGAATGTCGCTCCTTTTTCTGGTGTTTCTCGCGACAGCCCATCTTCTTCTTCTGACAGACAAAATACTCCCGGCAGGTTTGTTCCTCCTCCCAGTTCTCTTCGTGAAAGGTCCAGGTCTCCTTCTCCCAGCAATATCGCTCCATCTACCCGGGTTCCTATTTCTGACGTGTTTGGATATAGACTGGACCACCTTCAATTTATTCGACTCATATCCAGAAGGAATCCGAATCGGCTATTCGAACTTCGAAGATACACTTTTCCTGTGGATAAAGGAATTAAAATACTCGAAAGACGTACTACCTATCCGCCCGTGCCACGCCAAGAACAAATTGTACTAGCAACATCGGATGGTGACATATTCGCCATATTGGCGAGTAGCAATAAACTTGCTGGAATATATAAATATGATTCCCGCATGAAACGTAAAACACGGGCAAAACTCAACATAGAAAGTGGCATCGTTACCCTATTGACATCAAATGAAGTTGTGGAAATTCCAGTAGGCCAGACTCGCTGCATCGCACATGATTTTGTACTAGAGCTTCTTACCCACAATAATGGGTAAGTTACTTTTCCAAATAAACTAATTATTATTTACATCATAAATTTGAAAATTTTCAAATAAAATCCCTAACCAGTTTTTCAATACAAAAATCATGGAAAACCTCATGCGTGTTTCGGAAAATTTGTACTTATTTCATGGCGCCCCTATTGCTGGCATTTCTCGTGGCAGGCAATCTTTCTCTTCTTTACCTTCTTCTTCTTCACCTTTTTCTTCTTCTTTTGACAGAGAAAATTCTCCTGCCGGGTCACATTCACTTCTCAGGTCTTCTCCTGACGAGGCTTCTCTTCATGCAGGGTCCAGGCTACCTGCATCCAGGTGCATGGCTCCACCTACCAGGCTTCGTTCTTCTGACGGATCTGTATATGGACTGGATCAACTCCAGTTTATTCTGCTCACTTCCACTAAAAATCCAAATCGGGTATTCGAACTTCGAAAATACACTTTTCCTGCAGACAAAGAAATTTTGTTACTCGAAGGAATAAATCAATACGTGCCGGTGCCAAAGCAAGAACACATTGTATTATCAACATTTGATGGTGACGTGTTTGCAATATTGGAGAGTAGCGAATATCTTGCTGGAATATATGCATATATTTATCGCTCTAGCTCTAAGTTTAGGGTAAAAATAAACATGCAAAGCGAAACGATTACCCCACTGACCAAGGATGAAAGGGGAGAAACTCCAGTAGGCCGCCTTCGCCCCATATTAAATTTTTTTAAAGTCCAGTATGTACACCAGAATCATCCACGTCATTCAATCAGCTGAGAAAATATGAAAATGAAAAGAAGTTTGTGACCCGAAGCCATCTCAAAAAATGACGAGTAAATTGTAATTACAGATGATACTTTGATTTTCTAATGAGAATAAGAACTCAAAAAAAAAAATTCAAACTGTTCTCGGTTTTAATGTAAACTATTATATTCACCTTAATAATTTATCTTTTTTTTTTTTTGAAAATTCAACTGCTCGATTCAAAGATAAACAATTTTTCTTCTAAATTGTCTTTTTCAGCTAAGATTTTGTTATTTTAGTTAAAAATTCATTTTTTGTCTTTGAAAATTTAATTATTTTGTTGGAAATTCGCCTTTTCGGGCCGAAATTTATTTCTCTTGTTTCAAAACTCATATTTTTGGTTGGGGCTTCAACCATTTTAGTAAAAATACGTTTTTTTATTCATTTAATAATTTTTATTTGAAAATAGTATCTTTTTTTGGTTGAAATATCAACTGCTTCATTTTTTGCTGAGAAATAATCTTTCCTATGTACGAAAATTCATTATTCGGTTCAAATTTCAACTACTTCGTTATAAAGTATTTATTTTTTTTTTAATTGAGGATTCACCATTTTAGTTGAAAATTGGTCTCAATTGGTAGATAGAAAACTAATTTTCTTTGTGAAAAATGATTCTTCCTGGTAGAAACATCATGTATATTGTCAAGAATTTATATTTTTGGGTTTCAAAATTTACCTCTTTTGTAGAAAATTTGTCTGTTTTGGAAAATGTCAGATATTTTTTGGTTGATAACAACCGTTTTCGTCGGAATTAAATTTAGATTGGAATTTATTCATCTTAAAACAAGTTGAATAATTTAATAAATTATGAATTCTAGTTAGTGATGCATGTTTGAAATCACTCTTATTTTCGTGATGTTAATATTTTTATGGATGCTGAATTTTTTTATCTATCTGTAAATCTTGACTATCTTAAGAAATTTTTGCAACTTTTTATTTGCTGATCCGTAGGAGATAAGTATTGCCTAATGGGCGCTTGTTATTCGAATATTGTTAGTCAAATGCTGTTATACTGTAACCTGTGATAATGTTTAAATCCGTGATCAAACATTACGTTTATGTTTGAGAAACGTATGTGTGATATTGATAATTCAAAAACCATTGAATTTTAAACTTCTCGTAGGTGTCTTTTTCATATTGAGAATGTTTGACTTTGAAGAAACATTAATAAAATATAAAAACTGAATGAAAAATGAAAACAAAATTCTTATTGTCATTTTCTGAGAAACGAAAGAGACCCAAATGGTCAAAAAAAAGGAATACAGCAGTTTAAGCTTTCAAAAATAAACAATATTTTTTTAGCTGCTTTCCTTAAAAATGAAACTATCCTAGAACTATTTATAGAAAACGAGCGAGAAGATTCTTCTTAGCAATTCAGTTTTCTGATACCAAAATATAAATCAGGGTAGCTTCTGGTACTGTTCCACTTGAACAAAAACTTTCGGAATAAAGAATTTTATAGTAACTAGTTAAAAAAAAGTTAAGAATTGCAACCAGGAGCTAAATTTGTCGGCGAAAATACATTCCTGAACCACAGCGGCACGTTAATAATGTAATTAATTATATTTAAACTAATTATAGCAGGGCTTACCACAAAAGTATGCAACGCGCGATCGAGATAACGTATATAAACTCTGATGAAGCACCAGAATTATAATTCGATACCTTGTTCAGCAAATTCTTCATTAACGTTCAAATCAGTTTTTCTTCTAATTGCAAAATATGGGGTTCATTCTTGCTGTGGTCTTTATCTTGACGGTGATACTTATTTCTATTGGTGAATATAATACTATACTATAATTATAATCCTTCAAACGTTTTTAAGGTTTCCAAAAATAAAAATGTGTGCATTGCAACATGCATTCCATCCCGATTGCTATTATTTTCCAAACCCTATTTGACTTTGTCCGTGATGAATACGAATTCAATCTGAAAGGTTTATCATTCAGGATAGTAATTCAAGCTGCAGGAAGACCCATCTACTTATTTTTCTGTTTTTGTTCAAATCTTTTCTACAAAGTCAATAATTTAGTTGCTTTTGCTATTCTTCCGAAACAATTTTGAGGTGTATTTCCTAATCTCTTGTTTTCCGAATAGGTCTTTCTTCCTGGTAAGAAATATTAGAGACAGAAGCACATTCTCTAATGAACATAAACCTCATACACATACAAGTTCGAGAAAATGTTTGTGAGAAGTAGAATTCAGAGAACTCAACTTCAAGAAGTAAATTCTATTGGTAGATTTTGTGAAAATTCTATCTAATTTGATCAAAGGAATTTCACAAATCAGAATCCTTTGCATGATTGTTCACTATTATACCGAAAGTTTCTGGTTTTAACTAAATCATATCTTATCAGCACAGGACTTATATTAAATCCTACGTTCCAAGATACCAGAAATTTTTATCAAATGCTCTTCGTATAGGAATCTTTCACTTCTCTATCAATAGTTACTCGTTACAATTTTATTATATCTTATTACCAGGTGACTTTTATCAAACCTGATTATTTAGAATCTTAGTTGTTTTTGCCCAACTGTATCCGACGAGAAGCCTAACACTTTTATATCAGAAATTTCTTATTTGAATTCCAGCAAATATCATTCACACAGGATTTTCGTCAAATTCGACGTATCAAAAATTTTGAATTTTCTCAACAGTTCCTGACTGCAAATCTATGAAATCCTAGCAAGGCAAAAATTTGTCAAATCCTATACTTTACAATTCCGGATATTTCCATTGAATAGGATTTGAAGCACGTCTGATGTGGCTAAAATTTGACAGAGTTTCAATGCGAAAATGTTGATCCATTCCCAAAACAAAATGTAATCGTCTGCTTCTTCTTGCAGAATTAAGTTCACAATTTGACGATTTGCCTAATGGCGCTACTTTTCCTGTTGTTTCTCGCGGTGGTCCACCTTCTTCTCCTGACAGAAAAAATTCTCCTGCCAGGTCTGTTTCTCCTGCCAGTTATCTTCGTGCAAGGTCCAGGTCTCCTTCAGCTAGCTATATAGCTCCACCCACCAGAGTTCCTTTTTCTGACGTGTTTGGATATAGACTGGACCAGTTTCAATTTATTCGGCTTATATCCAAAAGAAATCCATCTCGGTTTTTCGAACTCCGAAGATACACTTTCCCTGCGGAAAAACGAATTAAAGTACTCGAAGGACGTAATGCTTTTTTGCCCGTACCACTCCAAGAACAAATTGTATTATCAACTTCCGATGGTGATGTCTTTGGAATATTGACGAGTACGGATACACTCGGTGGAATATATAAACATAATCCCAGCATTAAACGTAAAGGACGGGCAAAAATAAACATAGAAAGCGGCATAATTACCCCACTGACATCAGATGAAGTCGAGGAAATCCCAGTAGGCCCCAAACGCCGCGTCACACAGGATTTTAGAATTGAGCATGCAAATCACAATGATGGGTAAGTTACTTTTTGAAATGAACTGATTATCGTTACGTCAAATTTTTGATGAAAACCGAGGTCCCAAGGATTTCTGAATTATATTACTTTTGAATTCCTCTCGAATCACTCTGAATTCTTTGCAATGCCCATGAAATCCGCTTAACTTAATGGATCTCCTCGGGATTTTTTATTTTTTTTAATTCATCTTGAAGAGTTTTAAAGCAACCTTGAGTTCGGTCTGAATTTTATTGAATTCTCTTAGGTTCTTGAATTTTTTGAAGAATTCAAACCAATTTTTATTTTCATAAACTAATTTCAAGGAAATATTTTATAAGACTTCCAACAATTTCAAAACATTTCCTAAAATTACAGAGAGAGTGACAAATATTTTAGAGCAAACTTTCTCAATTTTGCTTGGAAGATTTTTAAGAATTTTGAGAAGTTTTGAGAGGATACAACATTTTTCTTAAGATTTATGAGAGAATTGCAAATGATTTTTTTTAATAAAACTATTTTTGGTTGTATCTACTATTCTACTATTTGTCTCTATCTACTATATACTATCTACTATTTGAATCTATCTACTAGTTCACTATTTTTGAAGAGATTTCAAAAGAATCCAAGAGATTTCCAAAATTGGTAGAAAAGAATGTGGAAGATTATCCCAATTATTTTTTCAATCTTACAGAATGTTTCAAAAGCTTTTGAAAACTTTGAAATACGATTTGGAAGTCTTTTAGAATTTTGAAAAGTGTCAAGATAGTAACAAAATGATCTCACTATTCCGAAGAATATTGAAATTCATTAACTATTGAAAAAACATAAATTTTAGGAGAATATTTTGAAGGATCTTGAATCATAAGGAATGAGTTCCAAAATTATCAAAAACAAATCCAGAAGATTTGAAGACATTTTTAGGAATAGTTTGAGTGATTTTAAGAGATATTCGAGAATCTGTGAAATTTTGGTGTAACATTGAATTTAGAAACATTTGTGTTCATTTAATGGCTCAGGTCTTCTTCTGATGAGGCTTCTCTTCGTGCAAGGCCCAGCTCTCCTGTTACCAGGTGCATAGCCCCATCTACCAGGCTTCCTTCTTCTGACGGATCTGTATATGGACTTGACCAACTTGAGTTTATTCTGCTTACTTCCAGGAAAAATCCGAACCAGGGATTCGAGCTTCGAAAATACACTTTTCCTGCAGATAAAGATATTTTATTACACAAAGGAGCGAAAATATATGTGCCGATGCCAAAGCAAGAATACATTGTACTATCAACATTTTTTGGTGAAGTCTTTGCAATACTGGAGAGTAGCAACTATCTTGCTGGAATATATGCACGTATTTATCGCAAGGGTAATAAAATTCGGGTAAAAATAAACATGCAAAGTGGAACAATTACCCCTTTGACCACAGATGAAATGTGGGAAACTCCTGTCGGCCGTCTTCGCCCCATTCACACTTATTTCAGAGTACAGCATGTAAAGCACAATCATCCGCCTCATGCAATCAGTTAAAAGAATTTAAAACAAAATGTTTTCAATCCAAAGCCATCCTAAAATATTACAAGTAACTTGTAATAAAAATTATAATAAAAACTCTATGTATTATGGTGCCCAAGGCTTCGATCACTCGTCAGTGCGCTAGCCAGTCCTTTCCAGAAACTGATAATAAAAGTTCTGTTCAATTTCGTCACAAAAGTATTTTTCGAAGACAATTATTATAGGTTCATGATGATTTAATTCTGATAATTTTTCTATGACACATGGTTCCTTTAGTGCAGATGGAACCCAAATCATTTTCTGAAGATAAGGGGTTGATATCTCATACGAGCATATTCAAACGCGCGCAATTACGTCGCCAGATTTTTATTTTCGAATATTGAAAATGTCAGTTATTTGTAAAATTAATAATTGAGATATTTCAAATGCTGAGAGTTCTAAAAATTTCAAACGAGTTGAAAATTTCATCAAATTATTAACTCTTCTTAGTAAAATATGTTTGAAAAAACTCTTAGTTTCGGAAACTGCTTTTGAATTTGTTCCACGCTAGAAGTCTCCAAACCTGACTTGTATTATTTCAAGAAGAATCTCAAACCAATTCTTTTAATACAACAATCATAGAAAACCTTTTGCGAATTTAAGAACGTTTGAGCTTATTTAATGGCACTGCCATTGCTGAAGTTTCTCGTGTTAGGCCATGTTCTTTTTCTCCTTTTCTCTATCCTTCTGACAACTAAAATCCTCCTGCCAGGTCTGTTCCTCCTGCCAGACGTTATTCTTATTTCAGGTGGATCGTTGATCCACTCGGCTTTGATCGCCCTAAGAGCATTACCGCTCGTCGCGTGAAGTCCCACATTATGAGCCTCGGCTCATAATATACTATTATTTGCTGATCAGTAGAAGATAAGTCTTGTCGAATGGACACTTGTTATTTAAATATTGTTAGTCAAATACTGTTATATTGTAATTTGTAATATGCTTAATAATTTAGAATTTATTGAAATTCGCATGTCTAGAAGTTTTCTAATGTTACGAAATCCATTATGTTTATTAAAAAACGCTATTAGTTTAGCTAATCGCTAATCTTGTCTCCTTTTGATTATGCATATACAAGCTTCGGGCCATTCATGAGAACGATGCTGAGAGCGAGGATTCAGAGAGTGCAAAATTCCTGAATAAGATTCGCGTTCAGCATAAGAAAATTTGACCAAGTCTTCCCGCTCTTACAGAATCTGGTTGGATGAAGATGGACCAACGGTGGTGATTGCACATCTGAACCAAGGTTTTCTGCTGAATATGGTTACAGTAACTTCTTACCAGTTGGGGACAATTGTCCAGGGATGTACTTGAAGGAATAACCCCTGAACGGAGGCGTAACAAACGTAACGAAAGCTAAATAGCACCAGGGTGAGGTGTCTTAGACGGTGAGTCTGGGATACCGGGCAACCTCTCAGTGTATACAGCCTTATTCTTGCATTCCGGGTTCTACTAGGATAGACGAACCTTTTTCCCTAGCTGCTCGTGGAAAAGACAATGACAACAACAAACATAGTTGTAGTAAGTGTGGTTCAAAACAATCGAACGCGCAGAGCTCCCGAAAATGGGTCAGACAACAGTGCTGGCTACCCCAGAGTTGGGGCAGCCAATCAAGACTGCATACTCTGTGGTGTGAGAAACACCCGGAGCTCTCAGGTTTTTCTCAAAACTGTCTACGAAATCGTGCCGAGGACCTCCGGAAAAGGGGTTATATAAGCCGAGCGCCTACTCAACCGCAGCCAGAACAAGCCGGCAACACAGAGAGAGAGGCGACACTGAGATAAAACTTCGAACAGGCATCCAATAGAGGAAGAAAGATGCCTCAGGACCCAGAAAAACATCAAAATTCAGGTTTCACCCAAGCCCAAAGATCTGGCTGAACTGGATGTCGAGCTTCGTGGAGATTCTTCCGAAGAAACCAACCTCGGGACTATCAGTTGTGGTGTGTACAATGGAATAAGAGCTTTGGCCGATGCAGATCGTGAAACCAAACTAACGATTGATCATAAGAGCAAAAGACGAATACATCAACTCAGCACGATGATAGGCTTGGGAAGAGAGTACGCGTCCCGCATTTAGTATGTGATTGCCTACATAAAATTTGGCAGGACTTTCACTGCCAAGGTTCGAGAGTTCGTGGGCGAATTGCAGATCCGCCGTCACATAATCAACAAGGCAAAGCTATTGACCAGCAGGCAGCATATTGTTGACAGGATACGAGTACCATCTAACACTAGGAGAAGTCCAGAGCGGAGAGAGAGGTCTAACATCCACTATAAAATCTGACGAGGAATGCCCACCTATCACTACCGAGGAGGTGAAAAACGTATTGAGAGGCATGAAGAACTATTCCGCTCCGGGAGCAAATCGTATTAAGGCATTCTGGTGAAAGAAGTTTCCTTTAACTCACCAGCATCTGGCCTGAATTTTCACCTCATAACTGAATTCGGGAGAGCTTATTCCAGAGTGGTTGGTGGAAGGGCGCACAGTGCTCCTACCGAGGATGATCAACTTAGCTGACCCTAAGAATTAAAGGCCAATAACTTGTCTGAACACACTTTATAAGTCTTCACAGCTATCCTTAATGATAGGATTGTTTGGACAATTGGATCTGTGTGGCGAAAGATGTATGAACAACGCGGCTCAAAGAAAGGCGTAGCAGGATGTCGGAAGAACTTGCTCATCGATAGGTGTGTCTGTAAAGACGCAGCATTTTGGCAGCGATTTCTATCGATGGCCTGGATTGATTACCGGAAAGCTATCGATTCAACCTTCCATAGACTTATCATCTGTCTGTTGGAAAGTAGAAGGTTTATCCACACATTGTGAGGTGCATAGAGAGATTAATGCCACTTCAGAAAACAAGAATTACTATCTCATCTGGAAAATATCGTGTGATCACTATCAGTATCACCTTTCAGGGAGGTGTGTTGCAGGGCGTCACCATGAGCCCTCTCCTCTTTTGCCTCACAGTATTGCCACTATCCCTCGCATTTTGCTATTCCGAAGGGTAACTCTGCGGCAAATCTGGAAACCGAAAGCATAAGGTCACTCATTCATTTTACATGGATTATCTTAAGATCTATGCTAGAAATCAAGAGAAACTACGTCTAACTCTAGAAATTGTCAAAGAGTACACTCAAGAGATTGTAATGGAGTTCGAGTTAGAGAAATGCGCCAAGGTTAATTTGAAGAAAGGAAAACTTAATGGCGTCCCCGAAGATCCTGAGCTCGTTGACAGAAGCGCTATACGACACCTTTGCGCTGGAGAGACCTATACATACCTGGGTGTGCCACAGAGTTGCATTCAGGACGTAACATCTATAAAGGATACTCTCCAGATGGCGTTTCTGTACAAAGCAGCGGAGGAGGCTGCTGAAACACTCGGCCTTGACTTCAATATCAGGGGTGAGTAAAATGCATCAAATCTCATCCATCTTGAATACTCACTTCTGAAGGACCGGATTAAGAAAGCACAGGAGAAAAACTTCCGCGAAAAGCTCTTCGACAAGAGGATACACGGCATCTTTCACAGAAATGTGGAGGATCAGTCGGGCACGGATGGTTTCATTTTGCTATGTCAAGACAGTATAATTCCCACTCTAACATACCGTAGCCACATTTTGAGCCTAATTATTCCCGGTGATAGCTGCAGAGAGTATTGTCATGCACACCTCGAGAATTTAGGACACATAGTTTCTAGTTGTCCAACTCATGTGGGAACGACCTACATCTAAAATCAAAATGCGGCACTAAGAGTGTTTTATTACCATCTATGTCACTATTACGGCATTAGCCCAAATACCACTCTGCTGAACGCTCCTAGGGAGATAGAATCAATTCTTCAAAATATGAAGTGCCGCATATAGAGGAACTCCATGCTCTTGATAATTGCTTCTGTTGCGCACTCGAGACCTGACATAGTTCTCCTTGACTTCGAGAAATGAACCATGTTCGTTATCGAAATTTTGGCGCAAGCTGACAAAAATGTCATAGCCAAGGAGAAGGGTCTCGGTCGCTTGCTCCGCGGCTTTGTGCAGGATCGCTTCTTCGTCAATCATCTCGTGGTTCCTGACCATTTTTAGGAGATCATCATTGCCATTCGTAATGATGTAAGCTGTACTCCGAATGATAGGACGTGTAGTTTTTGCTTTGTTCGCTTATTTACGTTATTTATATATATATATATAATTTTTTCTAATATTAAAAATAAAAACTATTTGTAAAATTAATTACAATTTTCCAAATACTGAAGTTCTAAAAATGTTTGAAACAGCTTGAATAATTTATAATATTATAAATTCTAGTTAGTAAATTATGTTTGAAGAAGCGCTTCTTCTCCTCATATTAATATTTGTATGGACGCTGAATTTTTTTACGTATCTGTGAGTCTTAACAGTCTCAGAATATTTTTGCAAGCCCCAGCCTGGACACCCTGTATGAAATATAAAGATGAATATTTCAGCAAAAGAAGCTTGATGCCTATAATAATTGACATACATACCAATCAAGATAACGTATATAAACTCTGATGCAACACCAGAACATTAATCTGTTAGACTGATAACAACATTCTGTTGCAACGTACAAGTCAGTTTTCCTTCTAATTACCAAACATGAAGGACGTTTATACTGTGGTCTTTATCTTGGCGGCGATACTTACTTCTATTGGTGAATATGATACTATACTATATTTGTAACCTTAAAAACGTTGTCAAGCTTTCTGAAAATAGGAATTTCTGCATTGCAATATGCATTCCATCCTAATTATGATTATTTTTCAAACTCTATTTAAGTTTGTCCGAAATAAGGAAGAACAATCTACTCATTCAACTGTTTTGATTCAAACCTTTCCTACAAAATCAATAATTTAGTTGCTTTTGCTATTCTTTAGAAACAATTCTAATGATTGTTTTCTAAACACTCTTGTTTTTTCAATAGGTCTTCGTTTCTGGTTAAAATATTAGAGACATACAAGTTCGAAAAAAAATTTCCAAGAAGTAGAATTTAGAGATTATATGTTTTCATTCAAATTTTATTAAATCCTATCAGCACAAAACTCATATCAGTTCCTTCGTTTCGGGATCTGGGACGTCACTATAAAATACTATCTCAAAAATCGTATACTTTACTATCAACAGTATCCTATTGAAACACTTTCAGGTCCTATGCAGACAAAAAGCTGTGAAACCCTATGCGTCACCATGTCGGTTATTACCGTCTAATTTTATCCTTTGCGTAACTGTTTACTGTTCTATCAAAAGTTTCTCATTGAAACTCCATCACATATTATCAGCACAAGATATATATTAAATCCTTCGTTTCCAGATACCAGAGATTTTTATCACATGCTCTTCGCATAGGGATCTTATACTTCTCTGTCAATGGTTTCTCATTACAATTCTATTAAATCGCATTACCACGGGACTTTTATCAAATCGTGAGATCTAGAATCTTAGCAGTTTTTGCATGGCTGTATACGACAAGAAATCTTACACTTTTTTATCAGAAACTTCTTATTTGAATTCCAGAAGATCTGATCTACTGAGGACTTTTACCAAATCATACGTATCAGAATTTCGGAAGATTGCTATCCATAATTGTATTGATTTGTTATATTTAACTTTCGATCTCTAGATTAGTTTAGCTAAATGCTAATCTGGTATCTTTTTGATTATGCATATACGAGCTTTGGGCCTTCTCTGAGTAGTTACGATGCTGAGAGCGAGGATTCAGAGAGTGCAAAATTCCTGAATAAGATTCGCGTACAGCATAAGAAAATTTGACCATATCTTCCCGCTCTTGCAGAATCTGGTTGGATGAAGATGGACCAACTGTGGTGATTGCACATCTGTACCAAAGGGTTTCTACTGAATATGGTTACAATAATTGATAAGTAGTCGCGCACAATTGTCCAGGGATGGTTTCGAAGGAATAACCCCTGAGCGGAGGCGTGACAAACGTACCGTGAGCTGAATGGCACCTGGGTGAGGTGTCTTAAACGGTGAATCTGGGATACCGGGTGACCTCTCAGTGTATACAGCCTTATTCTTGCATTCCGGGCTTTTTCCAAGTTTTTTCCGGCAGAATAATCGGTCCGAAATCTGACGTTCAGATCATTTCTGCATATAGTAAATTGTTCCTCAAACCTTTTTTTAGTTTAAGAAGCGAACAGAACATATTAGCTCAGTCCTTCTCTAGATTATTATTAGTAATACAAAAACATTAATTCCTAAAACAAAATTTAACAGTATGTTTCTTCTTGCAGAACTCAGTTCGCAATTTGATGATTTGCCCGATGGCGCTTCTTCTCCTGGTGCTTCTCCCGGCAGCCCATCTTCTTCCTCTGACAGACGAAATTCTCCTGCCAGTTCTCTTCGTAAAAGGTCCAGGTCTCCATCTGCCAGTAATATCGCTTCATCTGCCGGGGTTCCTATTTCTGAAGTGTTCGGATATAGACTGGACCAGCTTCAGTTTATTTGTCTCACTTCCAGAAGAAATCCGAATCGGCTTTTCGGACTTCGAAGATACACTTTTCCTGCGAATAAAGGAATTAAAGTTCTCAAAAGACGTGAGGTCTTTCCACCCGTGCCAATTCAAGAACAAATTGTACTATCAACATCCGATGGTGACGTCTTTGCAATATTGACGAGTAATAATACACTTGCTGGAATATATAAACATAATACTCACATAAAACGTAAAGGAAGGGCAAAAATAAACATAGATAGCGGCATAATTACCCCATTGACACCAGCTGAAGTCGAAGAAATTCCAGTAGGCCCCATTCGCCGCGTCTCATATGATTTTAGAGTAGAGCATGTAAATCACAGTGACAGGTAAGTTATTTTCCAAGTCACTACAGTAGTCATATTGAATAAAAATACTAATTAAGTTGCTTTCTTTGATGAATGAAAACCGAGGAACCACGGGTTTCTGAATTTTATTACATTTTTTCTAACTCCCATTAATTTAATTTGAATTCTGCCCAATTTCTTTGAAATCCACTGAACCTGATGGATCTTTTCAGGATTTTCTATTTTTTTACAATTCATCTTGAAGACTTTTCAACTTACCTCGAATTCTTATGGGTTTCATGGCATTCTTTTTGGAATTCAAAAATTTCGTTCTACTTATTTGAATTACTTTTATGTTGCCTTCAATTCTTTTGAATACGTCGACTTCTTCACAATTTCCTTAAGTCAAGAATTCTACTGTTCATTTGAAAATGGTTTCAAATTCGAAAAGATTCCAAGAAATTTTTAACACAATTTTATTTTATATAATAAATTTGAAAGTTTGATAATTAAATTTCCAGCCAATTTCTTAAAATAACAAAATCATGGAAAACCTCATTCGTATTTAGAAATGTTTGTGCTTATTTAAAGGCTCAGGTCTTCTCCTGTCAAGACTTCTCTCCATGTACAGCCCAAGTCTCCTGTTCCCAGGTGCATGGCTCCACCTACCAAGCTTCCCTCTTCTGACGGAAATGGATATGGACTAGACCAGCTTGAGTTCATTCTGCTTACTTCCATTAAAAATCCGAATCAGGGATTCGAACTGCGAAAATACACATTTCCTGCGGATAGAGATCTTTTATTACGCGAAGTCACGAGTCAATATGTGCCGATGCCAAAGCAAGAATACATTGTATTATCAACCTTTGTTGGTGAAGTCTTTGCAATATTGGAGAGTAGTAACTATCTTGCTGGAATATATGCATATATTTATCGCAATGGCAATAAACTTCGGGTAAAAATAAACATGCAAAATGGAACAATTACCCCTTTGACCACAGATGAAATGGGGGAAGCTCCAGTAGGCCGCCTTCGTCCAATCTCAAATCATTTCAGAGTACAGCATGTAAAACACAATCATTCTCGTCATTCAATCATTTAAAAGAATGTACAAATAAAAAATAAATGTCTTCCATTCAAAGCCATCTTGAAATATTACGAGTGACTTGTAATAAAAATGATAATGAAAACTTAATGTATTATGGTGCTAAAGGATTCGAACCTCGGTTGATGCCACAGACAGCCCTTTTCGAAAAACAGATAAAAAAAAGCTCTGTCCAATTTCTTAACAAAAGTATTTATCGAAGACAATCATCATAGGTTTATAATGATTAAACTGTATTAATTTTTCTATGACACATTGTTGCTTTAGTGCAGGTGAAACCCAACCCCAGTCAATTAGAAAAATTATTGTTTTCGAAAACCTGATTAGATTTTCGCTACTTAAAGTTATTTGATGTCTTTAATTTAAAATGTTGGCAATGATATCTCCAACCAGTTCTTTTAATACAAAAATCATGGAGAATCTTATGCGAATTTAGAAACATTTGCGCTTATTTAATGGCACTGCTATTGCTGGTGTTTCTCGTGTCAGGCCTTGTTCTTCTCTTCCTCGTCCTTCTTATTCTGACAAGTAACATTCTCCTACAAGGTCTGTTCCTCCTAGCAGACATCATTCTCCATTTAGGTCTTCTTCTCCTGCCGAACCTTCTCTTCTTGCGAGGCCTAGGTCTCCTGTTCCCAGGTGCATTGCTCCACCTACCAGGCGTCCTTCTTCTGAACGATCTGTATTTGAACTTGCCAATATCAGTTTATTATGCTTACTTCCTGTGAAAATAAACATGCAAAGTGGAACGATTACCCCATTGACCACAGATAAGAGTGGAGACTCCAGTAGGCCGCTGTCACCCCATCTCAAATTATTTCAGAGTGCAGCATGTAAGCCACTGTCATCCACAGCATTCAATCAGTTAAAAAATGGAAAAATAAAAAGAAATTTTTTGGAACCAAAACTATCTTACAATATTACGAGTAACTTTTATTTACAAATAAAAATAAAAACTCAATGTATTATCGTTCCCAAGTATTTGTTCTTTTTCTAATTCTTTAGCCAGACTTTTTCGGAGCAGATGAAAAAAGTCTGGCTAAAGAAGCAGTGCGGTTGAATGAGACCGCGGAAGAGGAACAATTACGCAGGGCCTCAGGAGAAGAACGGGTACGTCAGGCCGCCGCGGAACAGGGCACTCACATAGTCGTTTTCGCTTACGATACGGTGGAGCCGGATCTCTACGTAGAAGAAAGTTGGAATTTGCTGGCAATTTGTCATTGGAGGGAAGGGACGCATGGTCCGCGTCAACATAAGCCAGTTACTAACAGGGTCGTGCCTCTATCTTTGAGGGTGCCCCCGTTCATTCGGGAGCCGTGGCACGTGTTTTATTAGACAATTCAGTGATCATCACTTTTGTTTTACAACAACAATTTTAAATTGGAAAAGATTTAAAAAAAACTTGTCATCGGAAAATTAGAAATGTAGATTACGACGTGAGGAAGCGACTCCCCGACGCGCACACTAGGTAGTGAACTCAGTAACGATGGAGAGAACGTTTCCGGCGCCTGATCATCGGACAAGAATAAGACGTCCGTGTAATGTGTTTCGTCCTATTCCTCCTCTGCCTAAGAATGAGGGGTCTCTCGCGGCGTAACTCTGGTGAGTAAAGTGTATCGGTGTTCTGTTGGGTAAAATCAAGGCTCTTGATGAGTGAAATTGTTTCAAAGCTTTCATGATTACTATGCATTCATGTTCTGATGAATGGGATCAGGGTTCTGATGAATAAAGTAGATTGTTTATGATCGACTTCTCCTGGGGGTTTTTCCACAAGTGATTTTCTGGTCGGGCTGTTCGGAGCAAAATAGTGTGGAGGAGCAGGCAAATGCGGTAGTTTGTAAAAATTTATGGTTTCCAAAATGAATGATTATGAAATATTTATTAAAATTTCATGATGCTAAAGATAACAATAAAAAAATGAAGGAGGTCATAATTACAGCTTTTTATTGTTCCCAAAGTTGACTCTCCTGAGGAACAAAATTTTTTTTTAGATTGCTATATGAAATATAAAAATCTAAATCTAAAAAAAAAAATCTAAATTCTGATGGAACACCAGAATAATAATTTGATACAATGTTCATTAAATTCTTTATTAACGTGTAAAACAGTTTTTCCTCTAATTGTCAAATATGAGGATCGTTTATACTGTGGTCTTCATCTTGACGGTGATACTTATATCTATTGGGGAACATGATACTATACTATATTTATAATCTTAAAAACGTTTTTAAACTTTCTTAAAATAAATATTTATGCATCGCAATATGCATTTCATCCTAATTGTTATGATTTTTAAACTCTGATTGAGTTTGTCCGAAATCATAACATATCTACTTATTTAACCATTTTTGTTCAAACCTTTCTATCTAACTTTTCTATAAAAATCTATCTATCAAGAACTCCTATACTGCTATATTAATATGTTTTCATTCAAGTTCTATCAAGTCCTATTAGTACAAGACTTTTATCAATTTCTTTGTTTTGGAATCTGGGAAATTACTATGAAAGACTATCTCATAAATCTTATACTTTTCTATCAACAGTTTCTTACTGCAAATCTCTCAAATCCTGGCAAGACAAAAATTTATCAAATCCTATGCTTTATAATGTCTGATATTGTTACCAAATAGAATTTGGAGCACGTCTGATGTGGCTAAAATTTGATAGAGTTTCAGATAACAGTTGCTGATAGAGAAAGTATAAGACTTTACGATGGACAGAATCTGATAGATATTTACGAGATTTCGAGACATAAGATTTCGTACAGTTGCAATGGGAAAATGTTGATTGAGAAGCATATAAGCTTCACGACAGATGAAGTCAGATAAAAACTTTTAAGATTCGGGGACATAGAATACGACATGAGTATTGTGCAAACCATAATCCGAACGAAGTACGGAACGAAGTACAAAAAAAAAGATAATCGTCTGTTTCTTCTTGCAGAATTAAGCTCACAGTTTGATTGTTTGCCTAATGGCGCCCCAATTCCTGGTGTTTCACGTGGCAGACCATCTTCTTCTTCCGACATACAAGATCCTCCTGCCACTTTTGCTCCTCCTGCCATACCTCATGCTCCACGCAGGTTTTCTTCTCCTGCCGAACCTTCTCAACGTGCAAGGTCCAGGTCTCCTTCTGCCAGTGATATAGCTCCACCTACCGAGGTGGTTTTTGCTGATGTGCTTGGATATAGACTTGACCAGCTTCAACTTATTCGGCTCATTTCCAAAAGAAATCCGAATCGGCTTTTTGAACTTCAAATATACACTTTTCCTGCGGATAAACGAATTAAAGTATACGAAGGACGTGGTACCTATCCGCCCGTGCCACCCGAAGAACAAATTGTGCTATCAACATCCGATGGTGACGTCTTTGGAATATTGGCTAGTAAGAATACACTTCTTGGAATATATCAACATAATCCCAGAATCAAACGTAAATCACGGGCAAAAATAAACATGGAAAACTGCCCGGTTACCCCATTGACCCAAGATGAAATCGAGGAAATTCCAGTAGGCCTCATTCACCACATCACAATTGATTTTAAAATCGAGCACGTGAACGACAGTGATGGGTAAGTTACTTTCTGAGTCACTGTAGTAGCTTTTTCAAATAAAAATAATACTTCAGTTGCTTCTTTTGATGAATGAAAATCGAGGACCCAAGGATTTCTGAATTTTATAACATTTTTGCTTCCTCATAGAGAAAGCTTTGTGATGGTATCTTTTTCGAACATTTTTTAATCAATTGAATGAAGCCTCCCTAATTTAAAAATGTCTAAAACAATGTTCTAAGCAATCGTCCGGATGTGTGTGTGTGTGTGTGTGTGTGTGTGAATGTGCGGATTTCACGCTTTCTTGTGAACACGATAACTAGAAAACGGTTACAGATAAATTGATGAAACTTGGAGAGCTTATTTTCCTCACTAATATCTTGAAACTGACTGAAGGATTTCTAAAAATATTTATTGCTTTTCTTCAAGCACTCAATAATATTTTTAAAATAGGTTTTTTATAGTGAAACTTTCTTCATGAGCATAATTCAAAGTTGATGCAGCAATATAAAAGATTCCTTGGTTCAAAATGAATCGATTAACCTATAATATTAATGCATTTTATCAAAGAGTAGGAAAATTATGGTAATTTATATATTTTGAGAATCGGTTTTTTATAGTTAAACAGAGAAACTTTCCTAATCGACATAATTCAAAGTTGACGCATTAACAGAAAGGACTTTTTGATAAACAATTTTCGAATAGAGTAATTCTGACAATTTTTGTAAAGGAATCATAAAGCTGGGAAAGAGATCGGGTGCGACAGAAATTTTTCTTTCCCTTTTCCAGCTCGAAAAATTATCATTTCGAATACAAGATTTGATTTGTCTGATTTGTCTTTGAATGTAAAACATTTTTTGTATTATTTTGTATTTTTTGTAAATTTCTATCTTTAAATTGAGCAAAATGGAGACCTTGGTTTGTCTATTATTGAAGAAAAATAACTAATGCTTCCTCTATGAGGAATCAAATACATTTTCTAACGGTTAGCAAAGTGCTCGTGAAATGAGGACCGTATAATTACACAGGACCACAAAATATTCTTGGCTGAACAATGATTCAAGACTAGTCGTATCTTATGTTTTTTGGGTCGCTGAATCTGAATCTGGGCGTGGAATATTTCTATCACGTCACAATTTCTCATAAATCAGGATTTAACTTCAAAATTTATAAATATTTACACTATTCTATCATTAGCTTCCCCCAGGAGCAACGACCCCTTGCCTCCCACTGTTTGTGCTGCTTGATTTGAGAGAGTCCCCTTGCCTCTCACTGTTTGGGGTTTATTTGAATGAATCACTCAAATTAGGCACCCCAAACAGTAAGAAGCCTTGCCTTTCACTGTTTGGGGTGCTTGATTTGAGTGAGTTCCCTCGCCTCTCGATGTTTAGGGTGCTTGATTTGAGTGAGTCCCCTTGCCTCTCACTATTTGGGTTGCTTGATTTGAGTGAGTCATTAGAATAAACCCCAAACAGTGAGAGGCAAGGAGACTCACTCAAAACAATTACCCTAAACATCGAGAGGCAAGGGAACTCATTCAAATCAAACAATCCAAATAATGAGAGGCAAGGGGACTCACTCAAATCAAGCACCCCAAACAGTGAAAGGCAATGGGACTCACTCAAATGGAGCACCGTAAACATCGAGAGGCGAGGGAACTCTCTTAAATCAAGGGCCCTAAACAGAGAGAGGGAAAGGGGGCTCACTCAAATCAAGCACCCCAAACAGTGAAAGGCAAGAGAAATCACTCAAATCAAGCACCCTAAACATCGAGAGGCGAGAGAACTCACTAAAATCAAGCACCCCAAACAGTGAGAGGCAAGGGGGCCCACTCAAAATCAAGCACCCAAAACAATGAGAGGCAAGGGGACTCACTCAAATCAAGCACCCCAAACAGCGAGAGGCAAGGGACTTACTCAAATCAGTCACCCCAAATGGAACATAGTCCTATTACGTCCACTGCCGTTGTTCCTGGGTGAAGCTAAAGATAAGATAGTGTAAGTATTCATAAATTTTGAAGTTAAATCTGGATTTCTGAGAAACTGTGACGTGATAGGAATATTTCATGCCCAGATTCAGATTTAGCGACCCAAAAAACATAAGATACGACTAGTCTTGAACCACTATCCAGCCGAAAATATTTTGTGGTCCTGTGTTATGAATACAAACAGAATATATTTCGATAATGTCGCAATCTTTGTAGTAGAAAAACCGATTGTATTTTCACCACTTGAACTTATTTTATATCATAAATTCAAAAGTTGTAAAATTAAATTCTCTTCGTCCAAGGTCCAGGTCCCCTGTTCCCAGGTGCATGGCTCCACCTACTGGGCTTTCTTGTTCTGACGGATCTGTATATGGACTTGACCAACTTCAGTTTATGCTGCTTACTTCCATCAAAAATCCGAACAGGGATTTGAACTTCGAAAATACACCTTTCCTGCACATAAACAAATTTGTTTACTCGAAGGAACGAATCGATATGCGCCGGTGCCGAATCAAGAACACATTGTATTATCAACATTTGGTGGTGACGTCTTCGCAATATTGGAGAGTAGTAACTATCTTGCTGGAATATATGCACATATTCATCACTATGGCTATAAAGTTCGGGTAAAAATAAACATGCAAAATGGAATGATTACCCCGTTGACCACAGATTAAACGAGGGAAGTTCCAGTAGGCCGCCTTCGCCCCATCTTGGATTATTTTATAGTACGGGAGTAAAATCAACGCGATCGGCATGAAACCTCTGCGCATAATATGCGGAAAAACACTGATGGACAAAGTCCGAAACGAGATAATCCTCAAAGAATGTGGTACAGGAGACACGCTAGTTGACATATGGGAAAGAAATCAGTTAAGATGGTTCGGACATCTTGAAAGAATGAAAGATGAACGACTGACGAAGCAAGTATATAAAGGTAAAGTAAATGGCAGAATGCCCAGAGGTAGACCGCCGAAAGAATGGTTAGAATCTGTAAATGAGACATTTATCCGAAGAGACATAAGAAGTCATAGGAACAGAAGAGCTTGCATGAAGAAATGCATGGACGTAAAGGAAGCTAGAGTAGTATGCCAGGACAGAAATTTGTGGCGACAAATAGTTTATAAGCAGAGTGACAATAGAGTGAATGATGCCTGAAACAAAGACCTTGGATACTAATGGGCCCAAGTGGGGAACCATACATAACAATTTTGTGAGGCTCCTCACTTGGGGTGATCGCTAGAGAGATTGATCAGCAACCTGGGTCGGAGCAGTGTTGCGGAGTGAACGTGTTATTTGAATAAATAACACGAAAACTCCAGATCAATCTAAAATATCTATACCATAACACATATACCTATATACCTATCTACCTTATACCATATAACGACCTACTTTACACCTATATACCCATCCCACTACTTTCCAACCGAGCAAGTCACGCCTACCCCGAAAGGGAAATGGCTTAATGGTATAATAATAATAACGGCATGTATACCATGCCATTCATTGAACTACATGAAAACACTTTACCTGTTCAATTCAGTTAAATATTCAAAAATTGAAATTGAAAATCTGGCTTTTATTTCAGAACGCGTTTTGATTGAAATTATTGTAGTGTTCAAAAGGGCTTCGAAGAATTTGTAAAGAGTTCCGATTCTTTGACTTTTTCTTTGTGTTCTCGAACGGCTGCAAATGGTCACTTGAGAAAACACAAAAACAAATTTCCGGCGACAGTCTAAAATATTACGTCCCACAGAACGGGCGAATTTCTCACTTTCAGAAAATAAAATACTAACTGCCCAGTACACCGGTCTATTCTTTAATTATTTATCCGTAAACGCGGTATTTGTTTTTCTCCTCTCAAAAGTAACACTGAAAAATTGAGAAGAGGCTCTGAAAACATGGGCGGAATCACAGTGAAATATTCACATAAGTCTTTACTATTAGTGTGGAGAAAAAAAGAAATATCAGATTGTAAACTTTTGACACTGAACAATTTGGCATGTCGTTGGAGGAGGGGGGGGGGGGGGATACTCTTTCTTTGCCATAAATTAAGCTACGTTGAAACACGTTATCCGTTCAATTTAGTTGAAAATTCAAAAATCGATATTGTAAGTTCTGAATTTTATTTCAAAATTCGTTCTCAGCACAAAACGTCGACAAAATGCGACTCTTTCAGGTTACTATTAGACTTTTCACCATACAACGAACCACTACTGAACTTGGACATGATTTTGAGTCGCAAAACAAATTTCGCGCATAAAAGTGGTAGTTGGGTGTACGATCCAAACAATGAATAATACAAACAATAAAATAGTAGCTTCGGAATGGACTGAAACTTTGATTGACGATATGCATACACACGGCAAACGTAAAGGTCGAGTTTCAGGGGATAAATGGAGACTGGGTGTTTAGAGCGCTAGAGGCATGAACGATCTTATTGTAAGAGAACTACAAAAAATTATGCACGTAAGGAAATAAGATATTCTGTGTGTACCTGCGACGAAGAAAAAGGGTTGCGAAAGTAGAAACATAGAAAATGGGATGTTGAAAGGCGGTTTTGAAATATGGTCAGGAGTAGATAGTGAATCACATGGTAGTAAAGAGGTCAGATTGATTATGAATGAAAAAGCAAGACAGCATCTGGAAGATCAAGGATATGTATCGCCCAGATTGCTGTGTGTTAGAATGGAGGTAGAAATCAGAAAATTATTTATCATAGCGTGCTGCGCCCTAGTTGATAGTGATCCGAGAGAAGTCAAAGACGCCTTCTGGGACACTTTAATTAACACAATAAGTACTTGTGATCATGGTGAAAGAATCATTCTGCTGGGAGATATGAAAGGATGGGTCGGTGTCCAACGTCAGGATACGGATACAGAAAGGGTGGTAGGTAAATTTGGGGATCCAACAAGAAAAAATTATCTAGAAATTTTTATTTGATGATCCGTAGGAGTTAAGTATTGCCTAATGGGCGCTTGTTATTCAAATATTGTTATTCACATACTGTTATATTTCAATGCGTACTATTTTTTAAATCTTTGATCAAATATTGTTCATGCTTGAGAAAGTTACATGTGGAATTGATCATTAAAAACCCATTGAATGTTAAACTTCTAGAAATTGTCTAATTGTTTATGATTTTTAAATTCAAATTGCTCATTTCATAACAATATTAATTGAAAATTGTCTAAGCAATAAAAACACGTGTCTGTTTTATATTGAGAATTTGTGAATAATTAAAAAAAATAAAATTAAAAATAAAAACAAAAACAAAATTTTTTTTTTTTGATGAACAAGAGAAAAACAAATGATCAGAATTGAAAAAAACGGAATATCGAAATTTATGGCTTTAAAAATAAACAATAAATTTTCAGCATTTCTGAACCACTGGGCACGTGAATAATTCAATTAGTTATAGCTTCTAGAATTGGAATATTACTTTTTTTAAACACAGTTTCTATGTATTTATTTAATTTGCATCATCCTAGAGATAAGAATGGAGAGATGAAGGAGAAAATACTACTGCGCAATAGTGTTGACTCTCTTGAGGAAACATTTTTTTTTCTTTGACTGATATATGAAATATAAACATGAATATCACGGCAAAACAAGTTTGACGCCTGTAGTTAATGTGATATTGATTAAGGTAACATATATCAATTATAATTACGCTTTAGAATATCAATTTGATGCACTGTTAACCAAACTCTTTATTAAAGTATAAATCAGTTTTTCCCCTAATTGCCAAATATGAGGATCGTTTATACTGTGGGCTCTATCTTCACAGTGATACTTACTTCAATTGGTAAATATGATACTATGCTATATTTATAATTTTACAAACGTTTTCAAGCTTTCCGGTAATAACAATTTCTGCATCGCAATATGCATTCCATTTTCATTATTATTATTTTTCAAGCTCTATTTGAGTTTGTCCAAAATGAAAACGAATTCAATGAAAATTCTATTGAATCTTATCAGTACAATACTTGTATCAATTTCTTTCCTTCCTTGAGGAACAAAAGAAAACTAAATTATCAGAATAAAAAAAAAATCGAAAATTGAGGTTTCAAAAAAGAACAATGAAATGAAAATGAATGTTGGGATTTAGTTTCCCTTATTCAAAGGGATTCAAAATTTACAATTGACTTCCGTTCCATTGAAATTTTCGAAGCACAACACTGATTTTTATTTTATTTTTCATTTTGTATTGCGACTACTTGGAAATGATTTTCAAATAATCGGAGTCTATCTAGTACTCGAAATTAACTTGAAAATGTGTCTAAGGGCAAAGTTTCTTGCCTATTTGAAATTTGAAGATAGACTGATGTTGTAATTCTGATCCTGGGTTTATATATGTCGGATTTCATTGCGATCAGAACCAGAACTCGCTAAAACTTGATAACCAAGAACTAGACGATGAGGGAACGTAACAATCAAAATCAATTTATATCCAGGTGCCTTGATCTGAAGGCCTAGTACACGGAGGATCTAAAGCATGTCCAGTGTGGCTAAGATTTGATAGAGTTTCAATTAACAACTGCTGATAGAGAGAGTATGAGATTTTACGATGGACAGAATCTGATAGATACTTTTGATATTTCGAGATACAGGATTGTGTACCGTTCCAATGGGAAAATGTTGATGGAGAAGTACATAAGCTTTCAGGATGGAGAGGGTCAGACAATAGCTGCTAAGAATCGGGAACATAGGATTTGATATGAGTATTGTGTGTTCAAGATATTATCGAGTTTAAATGAGAAAACATCAACAGAAGATTACTTGCAAGCTTTTTCCAGCAAAAGAACTGGTCGGCCATCCAACGTTCAAGTCATCTCCAAATAGTGGAGATTGCTCCCGAAATCTTTTTTGAGTTTATTATGTCAGTAGAAACTCATAATCATCATATTTGAAGCAAGGACAAAAATAAAACTTACGTGATTGTTGAGTAATCGCAATAAGTTTCCAAGCATGACTCATAGATTATGATTTGTTGGTAATAAAAAAACATGTATTCTTAAAACAAAATGTAATGGTCTGTTTTTTCTTGCAGGATTTGATGGTTTTCATGATGAAGCTCCTTTTCCTGGTGTTTCTCGCGGTGGGCCATCTTCTTCTGACAGAAAAAATTCTCCTAGCAGGCCTGTTTCTCCTGCCAGTTCTTCTCGCACAAGATCCAGGTCTCCTTCTGCCAGCAATATAGCTCCACCTACCGGAGCTGAGTTCTCTGACGTGCTTGGATATAGACTAGACCAGCTTCAATTTATTCGGCTTATTTCGATAAAAAATCCGAATCGACTTTTCGAACTTCGAATGTACACTTTTCCTGCGGATAAACGAATTAAAGTATACGAAGAACGTCATGTTTATGTGCCCGTGCCAACCCAAGAACAAATTGTACTATCAACTTCCGATGGTGATGTCTTTGGAATATTGACTAGTAAGGACACACTCGGTGGAATATATAAACATAATCCCAGAATCAAACGTAAAGGACGGGCAAAAATAAACATGGAAAGCGGCACGGTTACCCTATTGACCACACATGAAATCGAGGAAATTCCAGTAGGCTTCCATCACCGCATTTCATCTGATTTCAGAATCACCAATGTGAACGACAGTGAAGGGTAAGTTACTTTTTAAGTCAGTGTGGTAGCTTTTTCAAATAAAAATAATACTTTGGTCGCTTCTTTTGATTAATGGGATGTTTCTCGATTTTTAAAATTAGGTTCCATCGAGGGGTTCACAACTCGACTGATGGATTGTACACTGACTTCAATTTATTTCAGTGACTTCATGTGAATTCAAGTGACTTCACGCCAGTGACTTCAGCGAAGGTGTACACCTGACTTCACGAGTTGTTAACCCCTAGGGTTCCATTTATCTGAATTTTATTCAAACATTTCTTGACTCCGTATGAATTCCATCAAATTCTCTCAATTTCCCTTAAATTCTTCGAAATTGACTACAATTTGAATGAAAACAATTCCCTTGAAATTAATTCTGGATGCTTATTTTTTGACTCTAACTTCTTAAAAAATTTTCTGTTTTCTTCGAAATTATCTTCAATTTTGTTTTAATTACATCAATTAGAGAGATTTTTAGAGAGATTTCAAAAAACCTAAAATACAGTGTAGATTTTTGAACACTTTGAAATACAATTTAGAAGTTTTTTTGAATTTCAAAAAGGTTTGAGATAGTAAAAAATCTTCTTGGGATTCGAAGGAATATTAAAGGTGATTACTCTATTAAAAACATTAATACTGAGAAACTATTCAACGTGATTTTGAAACATTGAGAAAGATTTCCAACACGTTTAAAGAGAATAAAAAAATGCTACAACTTTGCAAAATTGTTAAACTGTTGTTAATTTTTTTCCAAGCGCGCGATTAATGATGCTAGTATACCTATGAAGTGGTCTAACAATATATTTCGATAATGTCGCAATCGTTTTTGTAGGAAAATCGATTGGCTATTCACCCCTTACAGTTATTTTTTATCGTGAATGTAGAAGTTTTAAAATTAAATTTTCTTCGTCCAAGGCCCAGGTCTCCTGCTCCCAGGTGCATGGCTCCACCTACAGGGCTTTTTTCTTCTGAGGGATCTGTATATGGACTTGACCAACTTCAGTTTATTGTGCTTACTGCCTATAGAAATCCGAGCCGGATATTTGAACTTCAAAAATACAATTTTCCTGCAGATAAAAAAATTTTATTGCAGGAAGAAGGGAGTAAATATGTGCTGATTCCGAATCAAGAACACATTGTATTATCAACATTTTCTGGTGAGGTATTTGCAATATTAGAGAGTAGTAACTCCCTTGCTGGAATATATGCATATATTCCGCGCACTAGAGCTAAACTCCGGGTAAAAATTAACATGCAAAGTGGAACGATTACCCCATTGACCACAGATGAAACAAGAGAAGTTCCAGTAGGCCGCCTTCGCCCCATCTTGAATTATTTTAGAGTACAGCATGTACAACACAATCATCAACGTCATTCCACCAGTTAAAAAAAATGTTTTCGAACCAATGCCATCCTAAAATATTCCGAGTAACTTGTAATTACAAATGATAATAAAAACTCAATGTATTATGGTTCCCTGGGGTTTGTTCTTTCGTCAATCCTCTAGCCAGAATTTTTCGGAAACAGATAAAAAAGTTCTGCCTAATTTCGTCACCAAAATATTTTTTGCAGACAATTATTATACGTTTTT
>CAKNXH010079224.1:0-43626 GCA_932178445.1 Andricus quercusramuli | reverse complement strand
GCAAATCAGTTATATTTGAGAATTACTTGGCAAACTCTAATTTTTCAATTTATATTGATATTTGAGCATAACTTATATCCAAAAAAGATATTCGCGTTTCTCTAATTGGCACTGATTCACTACCGCAAATCATTGACAGGCAGTAACCGACTTATAAGAAATAATTTGAAAAATCCGCTCTTACATTTTTAATACATTTTCAACATTCTAAATTCATAACTTGTTTTTGTCTTTTCACAGAAATTTCATTAGCTTCTTCATCACCTCCCAAAACAAGAGACTTCCTGAAAAATTTTGGAAGGAGTGTTGAACATTCGAATCATGAAGGTAAACGTGGTTTGGATAAAAATGGACGACAAAAATAATAATTAATGAACAGTTTGTAACTATTAATAATCTCTTGAACAACAAACAGAACTAACGTGATTGTTGAATGATCATAATAAGTTCCTGAGCGTGGAATGGAAATTTCAGCGAAGCCGAAAATGTAGTACCAATAACAAAATATTATAAAGAAAAACATTTATTCTTGAACAAAATGTAACCATCTCTTTCTTGTTAGCAGAATTAAGTTCACAATTTGTTGGTTCACTGAATGTCGCTCCTTTTTCTGGTGTTTCTCACGACGGCCCATCTTCTTCTTCTGACAGACAAAATTCTCCTGGCAGGTCTGCTCTTCCTGCCAGCTCTCTTCGTAAAAGGTCCAGATCTCCTTCTGCCAGCAATATCGCTCCATCAACCGGGGTTCCTATTTCTGACGTGTTCGGATATAGACTGAACCAGCTTCAATTTATTCGGCTCATTTCCAGAAGAAATCCGAATCGGCTCTTCGAACTTCGAAGATACACTTTTCCTGTGGATAAAGGAATTAAAATACTCGAAAGACGTACTACCTATCCGCCCGTGCCACGCCAAGAACAAATTGTACTAGCAACATCGGATGGTGACATATTCGCCATATTGGCGAGTAGCAATAAACTTGCTGGAATATATAAATATGATTCCCGCATGAAACGTAAAACACGGGCAAAACTCAACATAGAAAGTGGCATCGTTACCCTATTGACATCAAATGAAGTTGTGGAAATTCCAGTAGGCCAGACTCGCTGCATCGCACATGATTTTGTACTAGAGCTTCTTACCCACAATAATGGGTAAGTTACTTTTCCAAATAAACTAATTATTATTTACATCATAAATTTGAAAATTTTCAAATAAAATCCCTAACCAGTTTTTCAATACAAAAATCATGGAAAACCTCATGCGTGTTTCGGAAAATTTGTACTTATTTCATGGCGCCCCTATTGCTGGCATTTCTCGTGGCAGGCAATCTTTCTCTTCTTTACCTTCTTCTTCTTCACCTTTTTCTTCTTCTTTTGACAGAGAAAATTCTCCTGCCGGGTCACATTCACTTCTCAGGTCTTCTCCTGACGAGGCTTCTCTTCATGCAGGGTCCAGGCTACCTGCATCCAGGTGCATGGCTCCACCTACCAGGCTTCGTTCTTCTGACGGATCTGTATATGGACTGGATCAACTCCAGTTTATTCTGCTCACTTCCACTAAAAATCCAAATCGGGTATTCGAACTTCGAAAATACACTTTTCCTGCAGACAAAGAAATTTTGTTACTCGAAGGAATAAATCAATACGTGCCGGTGCCAAAGCAAGAACACATTGTATTATCAACATTTGATGGTGACGTGTTTGCAATATTGGAGAGTAGCGAATATCTTGCTGGAATATATGCATATATTTATCGCTCTAGCTCTAAGTTTAGGGTAAAAATAAACATGCAAAGCGAAACGATTACCCCACTGACCAAGGATGAAAGGGGAGAAACTCCAGTAGGCCGCCTTCGCCCCATATTAAATTTTTTTAAAGTCCAGTATGTACACCAGAATCATCCACGTCATTCAATCAGCTGAGAAAATATGAAAATGAAAAGAAGTTTGTGACCCGAAGCCATCTCAAAAAATGACGAGTAAATTGTAATTACAGATGATACTTTGATTTTCTAATGAGAATAAGAACTCAAAAAAAAAAATTCAAACTGTTCTCGGTTTTAATGTAAACTATTATATTCACCTTAATAATTTATCTTTTTTTTTTTTTGAAAATTCAACTGCTCGATTCAAAGATAAACAATTTTTCTTCTAAATTGTCTTTTTCAGCTAAGATTTTGTTATTTTAGTTAAAAATTCATTTTTTGTCTTTGAAAATTTAATTATTTTGTTGGAAATTCGCCTTTTCGGGCCGAAATTTATTTCTCTTGTTTCAAAACTCATATTTTTGGTTGGGGCTTCAACCATTTTAGTAAAAATACGTTTTTTTATTCATTTAATAATTTTTATTTGAAAATAGTATCTTTTTTTGGTTGAAATATCAACTGCTTCATTTTTTGCTGAGAAATAATCTTTCCTATGTACGAAAATTCATTATTCGGTTCAAATTTCAACTACTTCGTTATAAAGTATTTATTTTTTTTTTAATTGAGGATTCACCATTTTAGTTGAAAATTGGTCTCAATTGGTAGATAGAAAACTAATTTTCTTTGTGAAAAATGATTCTTCCTGGTAGAAACATCATGTATATTGTCAAGAATTTATATTTTTGGGTTTCAAAATTTACCTCTTTTGTAGAAAATTTGTCTGTTTTGGAAAATGTCAGATATTTTTTGGTTGATAACAACCGTTTTCGTCGGAATTAAATTTAGATTGGAATTTATTCATCTTAAAACAAGTTGAATAATTTAATAAATTATGAATTCTAGTTAGTGATGCATGTTTGAAATCACTCTTATTTTCGTGATGTTAATATTTTTATGGATGCTGAATTTTTTTATCTATCTGTAAATCTTGACTATCTTAAGAAATTTTTGCAACTTTTTATTTGCTGATCCGTAGGAGATAAGTATTGCCTAATGGGCGCTTGTTATTCGAATATTGTTAGTCAAATGCTGTTATACTGTAACCTGTGATAATGTTTAAATCCGTGATCAAACATTACGTTTATGTTTGAGAAACGTATGTGTGATATTGATAATTCAAAAACCATTGAATTTTAAACTTCTCGTAGGTGTCTTTTTCATATTGAGAATGTTTGACTTTGAAGAAACATTAATAAAATATAAAAACTGAATGAAAAATGAAAACAAAATTCTTATTGTCATTTTCTGAGAAACGAAAGAGACCCAAATGGTCAAAAAAAAGGAATACAGCAGTTTAAGCTTTCAAAAATAAACAATATTTTTTTAGCTGCTTTCCTTAAAAATGAAACTATCCTAGAACTATTTATAGAAAACAAGCGAGAAGATTCTTCTTAGCAATTCAGTTTTCTTATACCAAAATATAAATCAGGGTAGCTTCTGGTACTGTTCCAGTTAAACAAAAACTTTCGGAATAAAGAATTTTATAGTAACTAGTTAAAAAAAAGTTAAGAATTGCAACCAGGAGCTAAATTTGTCGGCGAAAATACATTCCTGAACCACAGCGGCACGTTAATAATGTAATTAATTATATTTAAACTAATTATAGCAGGGCTTACCAGAAAAGTATGCAACGCGCGATCGAGATAACGTATATAAACTCTGATGAAGCACCAGAATTATAATTTGATACCTTGTTCAGCAAATTCTTCATTAACGTTCAAATCAGTTTTTCTTCTAATTGCAAAATATGGGGTTCATTCTTGCTGTGGTCTTTATCTTGACGGTGATACTTATTTCTATTGGTGAATATGATACTATACTATAATTATAATCCTTCAAACGTTTTTAAGGTTTCCAAAAATAAAAATGTGTGCATTGCAACGTGCATTCCATCCCGATTGCTATTATTTTCCAAACCCTATTTGAGTTTGTCCGGGATGAATACGAATTCAATCTGAAAAGTTTATCATTCAGGATAGTAATTCAAGCTGCAGGAAGACCCATCTACTTATTTTTCTGTTTTTGTTCAAATCTTTTCTACAAAGTCAATAATTTAGTTGCTTTTGCTATTCTTCCGAAACAATTTTGAGGTGTATTTCCTAATCTCTTGTTTTCCGAATAGGTCTTTCTTCTCGGTAAGAAATATTAGAGACCGAAGCACATTCTCTAATGAACATAAACCTCATACACATACAAGTTCGATAAAATGTTTGTGAGAAGTAGAATTCAGAGAACTCAACTTCAAGAAGTAAATTCTATTGGTAGATTTTGTGAAAATTCTATCTAATTTGATCAAAGGAATTTCACAAATCAGAATCCTTTGCATGATTGTTCACTATTATACCGAAAGTTTCTGGTTTTAACTAAATCATATCTTATCAGCACAGGACTTATATTAAATCCTACGTTCCAAGATACCAGAAATTTTTATCAAATGCTCTTCGTATAGGAATCTTTCACTTCTCTATCAATAGTTACTCGTTACAATTTTATTATATCTTATTACCAGGTGACTTTTATCAAACCTGATTATTTAGAATCTTAGTTGTTTTTGCCCAACTGTATCCGACCAGAAGCCTAACACTTTTATATCAGAAATTTCTTATTTGAATTCCAGCAAATATCTTTCACACAGGATTTTCGTCAAATTCGACGTATCAAAAATTTTGAATTTTCTCAACAGTTCCTCACTGCAAATCTATGAAATCCTAGCAAGGCAAAAATTTGTCAAATCCTATACTTTACAATTCCGGATATTTCCATTGAATAGGATTTGAAGCACGTCTGATGTGGCTAAAATTTGACAGAGTTTCAATGCGAAAATGTTGATCCATTCCCAAAACAAAATGTAATCGTCTGCTTCTTCTTGCAGAATTAAGTTCAGAATTTGACGATTTGCCTAATGGCGCTACTTTTCCTGGTGTTTCTCGCGGTGGTCCACCTTCTTCTCCTGACAGAAAAAATTCTCCTGCCAGGTCTGTTTCTCCTGCCAGTTATCTTCGTGCAAGGTCCAGGTCTCCTTCAGCTAGCTATATAGCTCCACCCACCAGAGTTCCTTTTTCTGACGTGTTTGGATATAGACTGGACCAGCTTCAATTTATTCAGCTTATATCCAAAAGAAATCCATCTCGGTTTTTCGAACTCCGAAGATACACTTTCCCTGCGGAAAAACGAATTAAAGTACTCGAAGGACGTAATGCTTTTTTGCCCGTACCACTCCAAGAACAAATTGTATTATCAACATCCGATGGTGACGTCTTTGGAATATTGACGAGTACGGATACACTTGGTGGAATATATAAACATAATCCCAGCATTAAACGTAAAGGACGGGCAAAAATAAACATAGAAAGCGGCATAATTACCCCATTGACATCAGATGAAGTCGAGGAAATCCCAGTAGGCCCCAAACGCCGCGTCACACAGGATTTTAGAATTGAGCATGCAAATCACAATGATGGGTAAGTTACTTTTTGAAATGAACTGATTATCGTTACGTCAAATTTTTGATGAAAACCGAGGTCCCAAGGATTTCTGAATTATATTACTTTTGAATTCCTCTCAAATCACTCTGAATTCTTTGCAATGCCCATGAAATCCGCTGAACTTAATGGATCTCCTCGGGATTTTTTATTTTTTTAATTCATCTTGAAGAGTTTTAAAGCAACCTTGAGTTCGGTCTGAATTTTATTGAATTCTCTTAGGTTCTTGAATTTTTTGAAGAATTCAAACCAATTTTTATTTTCATAAACTAATTTCAAAGAAATATTTTATAAGACTTCCAACAATTTCAAAACATTTCCTAAAATTACAGAGAGAGTGACAAATATTCTAGAACAAACCTCCCCAATTTTGCTTGGAAGATTGTTAAGAATTTTCAGAAGTTCTGAGAGGATTCAAAATTTTTCTTAAGATTTATGAGAGAATTTCGAATGATTTTTTTTATTAAAACTATTTTTGGTTGTATCTTCTATTCTACTATTTGTCTCTATCTACTATATACTATCTACTATTTGAATCTATCTACTAATCTACTATTTTTGAAGAGATTTCAAAAGAATCCAAGAGATTTCCAAAATTGGTAGAAAAGAATCTGGAAGATTATCCCAATTATTTTTTCCATTTTACAGAATGTTTCAAAAGTTTTTGAAGACTTTGAAATACGATAGAGAAGTCTTTTAGAATTTTGAAAAGCTTCAAGATAGTAAACAAATTATCTCAAGATTCCGAGGAATATTGAAATTCACTAATTATCGAAAAAAAATCAATTTTAGGAGAATATTTAGGAGGATCTTGAATCATGAGGAATGATTTCTAAAATTATCAAAAACAAATCCAGAAGATTTGAAGACATTTCTATGAATAGTTTGAGTAATTTTAAGAGATATTCAAGAATCTGTGAAATTTTGAAAGATTGATAAATTGTTGTGACATTTTTTTCAAGCGCGCGATGAATGATAATAAGATATCTAAAAAGTGGTGTAACATTGAATTTAGAAACATTTGTGTTCATTTAATGGCTCAGGTCTTCTTCTGATGAGGCTTCTCTTCGTGCAAGGTCCAGGTCTCCTGTTCCAAGGTGCATGGTTCCACCTACCAGGCTTCCTTCTTCTGACGGATCTGTATATGGACTTGACCAACTTGAGTTCATTCTGCTTACTTCCAGGAAAAATCCGAACCAGGGATTCGAGCTTCGAAAATACACTTTTCCTGCAGATAAAGATATTTTATTACACAAAGGAGCGAAGATATATGTGCCGATGCCAAAGCAAGAATACATTGTACTATCAACATTTTTTGGTGAAGTCTTTGCAATACTGGAGAGTAGCAACTATCTTGCTGGAATATATGCACGTATTTATCGCAAGACTAATAAAATTCGGGTAAAAATAAACATGCAAAGTGGAACAATTACCCCTTTGACCACAGATGAAATGTGGGAAACTCCTGTCGGCCGTCTTCGCCCCATTCACACTTATTTCAGAGTACAGCATGTAAAGCACAATCATCCGCCTCATGCAATCAGTTAAAAGAATTTAAAACAAAATGTTTTCAATCCAAAGCCATCCTAAAATATTACAAGTAACTTGTAATAAAAATTATAATAAAAACTCTATGTATTATGGTGCCCAAGGCTTCGATCACTCGTCAGTGCGCTAGCCAGTCCTTTCCAGAAACTGATAATAAAAGTTCTGTTCAATTTCGTCACAAAAGTATTTTTCGAAGACAATTATTATAGGTTCATGATGATTTAATTCTGATAATTTTTCTATGACACATGGTTCCTTTAGTGCAGATGGAACCCAAATCATTTTCTGAAGATAAGGGGTTGATATCTCATACGAGCATATTCAAACGCGCGCAATTACGTCGCCAGATTTTTATTTTCGAATATTGAAAATGTCAGTTATTTGTAAAATTAATAATTGAGATATTTCAAATGCTGAGAGTTCTAAAAATTTCAAACGAGTTGAAAATTTCATCAAATTATTAACTCTTCTTAGTAAAATATGTTTGAAAAAACTCTTAGTTTCGGAAACTGCTTTTGAATTTGTTCCACGCTAGAAGTCTCCAAACCTGACTTGTATTATTTCAAGAAGAATCTCAAACCAATTCTTTTAATACAACAATCATAGAAAACCTTTTGCGAATTTAAGAACGTTTGAGCTTATTTAATGGCACTGCCATTGCTGAAGTTTCTCGTGTTAGGCCATGTTCTTTTTCTCCTTTTCTCTATCCTTCTGACAACTAAAATCCTCCTGCCAGGTCTGTTCCTCCTGCCAGACGTTATTCTTATTTCAGGTGGATCGTTGATCCACTCGGCTTTGATCGCCCTAAGAGCATTACCGCTCGTCGCGTGAAGTCCCACATTATGAGCCTCGGCTCATAATATACTATTATTTGCTGATCAGTAGAAGATAAGTCTTGTCGAATGGACACTTGTTATTTAAATATTGTTAGTCAAATACTGTTATATTGTAATTTGTAATATGCTTAATAATTTAGAATTTATTGAAATTCGCATGTCTAGAAGTTTTCTAATGTTACGAAATCCATTATGTTTATTAAAAAACGCTATTAGTTTAGCTAATCGCTAATCTTGTCTCCTTTTGATTATGCATATACAAGCTTCGGGCCATTCATGAGAACGATGCTGAGAGCGAGGATTCAGAGAGTGCAAAATTCCTGAATAAGATTCGCGTTCAGCATAAGAAAATTTGACCAAGTCTTCCCGCTCTTACAGAATCTGGTTGGATGAAGATGGACCAACGGTGGTGATTGCACATCTGAACCAAGGTTTTCTGCTGAATATGGTTACAGTAACTTCTTACCAGTTGGGGACAATTGTCCAGGGATGTACTTGAAGGAATAACCCCTGAACGGAGGCGTAACAAACGTAACGAAAGCTAAATAGCACCAGGGTGAGGTGTCTTAGACGGTGAGTCTGGGATACCGGGCAACCTCTCAGTGTATACAGCCTTATTCTTGCATTCCGGGTTCTACTAGGATAGACGAACCTTTTTCCCTAGCTGCTCGTGGAAAAGACAATGACAACAACAAACATAGTTGTAGTAAGTGTGGTTCAAAACAATCGAACGCGCAGAGCTCCCGAAAATGGGTCAGACAACAGTGCTGGCTACCCCAGAGTTGGGGCAGCCAATCAAGACTGCATACTCTGTGGTGTGAGAAACACCCGGAGCTCTCAGGTTTTTCTCAAAACTGTCTACGAAATCGTGCCGAGGACCTCCGGAAAAGGGGTTATATAAGCCGAGCGCCTACTCAACCGCAGCCAGAACAAGCCGGCAACACAGAGAGAGAGGCGACACTGAGATAAAACTTCGAACAGGCATCCAATAGAGGAAGAAAGATGCCTCAGGACCCAGAAAAACATCAAAATTCAGGTTTCACCCAAGCCCAAAGATCTGGCTGAACTGGATGTCGAGCTTCGTGGAGATTCTTCCGAAGAAACCAACCTCGGGACTATCAGTTGTGGTGTGTACAATGGAATAAGAGCTTTGGCCGATGCAGATCGTGAAACCAAACTAACGATTGATCATAAGAGCAAAAGACGAATACATCAACTCAGCACGATGATAGGCTTGGGAAGAGAGTACGCGTCCCGCATTTAGTATGTGATTGCCTACATAAAATTTGGCAGGACTTTCACTGCCAAGGTTCGAGAGTTCGTGGGCGAATTGCAGATCCGCCGTCACATAATCAACAAGGCAAAGCTATTGACCAGCAGGCAGCATATTGTTGACAGGATACGAGTACCATCTAACACTAGGAGAAGTCCAGAGCGGAGAGAGAGGTCTAACATCCACTATAAAATCTGACGAGGAATGCCCACCTATCACTACCGAGGAGGTGAAAAACGTATTGAGAGGCATGAAGAACTATTCCGCTCCGGGAGCAAATCGTATTAAGGCATTCTGGTGAAAGAAGTTTCCTTTAACTCACCAGCATCTGGCCTGAATTTTCACCTCATAACTGAATTCGGGAGAGCTTATTCCAGAGTGGTTGGTGGAAGGGCGCACAGTGCTCCTACCGAGGATGATCAACTTAGCTGACCCTAAGAATTACAGGCCAATAACTTGTCTGAACACACTTTATAAGTCTTCACAGCTATCCTTAATGATAGGATTGTTTGGACAATTGGATCTGTGTGGCGAAAGATGTATGAACAACGCGGCTCAAAGAAAGGCGTAACAGGATGTCGGAAGAACTTGCTCATCGATAGGTGTGTCTGTAAAGACGCAGCATTTTGTCAGCGATTTCTATCGATGGCCTGGATTGATTACCGGAAAGCTATCGATTCAACCTTCCATAGACTTATCATCTGTCTGTTGGAAAGTAGAAGGTTTATCCACACATTGTGAGGTGCATAGAGAGATTAATGCCACTTCAGAAAACAAGAATTACTATCTCATCTGGAAAATATCGCGTGATCACTATCAGTATCACCTTTCAGGGAGGTGTGTTGCAGGGCGTCACCATGAGCCCTCTCCTCTTTTGCCTCACAGTATTGCCACTATCCCTCGCATTTTGCTATTCCGAAGGGTAACTCTGCGGCAAATCTGGAAACCGAAAGCATAAGGTCACTCATTCATTTTACATGGATGATCTTAAGATCTATGCTAGAAATCAAGAGAAACTACGTCTAACTCTAGAAATTGTCAAAGAGTACACTCAAGAGATTGTAATGGAGTTCGAGTTAGAGAAATGCGCCAAGGTTAATTTGAAGAAAGGAAAACTTAATGGCGTCCCCGAAGATCCTGAGCTCGTTGACAGAAGCTCTATACGACACCTTTGCGCTGGAGAGACCTATACGTACCTGGGTGTGCCACAGAGTTGCATTCAGGACGTAACATCTATAAAGGATACTCTCCAGATGGCGTTTCTGTACAAAGCAGCGGATGAGGCTGCTGAAACACTCGGCCTTGACTTCAATATCAGGGGTGAGTAAAATGCATCAAATCTCATCCATCTTGAATACTCACTTCTGAAGGACCGGATTAAGAAAGCACAGGAGAAAAACTTCCGCGAAAAGCTCCTCGACAAGAGGATACACGGCATCTTTCACAGAAATGTGGAGGATCAGTCGGGCACGGATGGTTTCATTTTGCTATGTCAAGACAGTATAATTCCCACTCTAACATACCGTAGCCACATTTTGAGCCTAATTATTCCCGGTGATAGCTGCAGAGAGTATTGTCATGCACACCTCGAGAATTTAGGACACATAGTTTCTAGTTGTCCAACTCATGTGGGAACGACCTACATCTAAAATCAAAATGCGGCACTAAGAGTGTTTTATTACCATCTATGTCACTATTACGGCATTAGCCCAAATACCACTCTGCTGAACGCTCCTAGGGAGATAGAATCAATTCTTCAAAATATGAAGTGCCGCATATAGAGGAACTCCATGCTCTTGATAATTGCTTCTGTTGCGCACTCGAGACCTGACATAGTTCTCCTTGACTTCGAGAAATGAACCATGTTCGTTATCGAAATTTTGGCGCAAGCTGACAAAAATGTCATAGCCAAGGAGAAGGGTCTCGGTCGCTTGCTCCGCGGCTTTGTGCAGGATCGCTTCTTCGTCAATCATCTCGTGGTTCCTGACCATTTTTAGGAGATGATCATTGCCATTCGTAATGATGTAAGCTGTACTCAGAATGATAGGACGTGTAGTTTTTGTTTTGTTCGCTTATTTACGTTATTTATATATATATAATTTTTTCTAATATTAAAAATAAAAACTATTTGTAAAATTAATTACAATTTTCCAAATACTGAAGTTCTAAAAATGTTTTAAACAGCTTGAATAATTTATAATATTATAAATTCTAGTTAGTAAATTATGTTTGAAGAAGCGCTTCTTCTCCTCATATTAATATTTGTATGGACGCTGAATTTTTTTACGTATCTGTGAGTCTTAACTGTCTCAGAATATTTTTGCAAGCCCCAGCCTGGACACCCTGTATGAAATATAAAGATGAATATTTCAGCAAAACAACCTTGATGCCTATAATAATTGGCATACCAATCAAGATAACGTATATAAACTCTGATGCAACACCAGAATATTAATCTGTTAGACTGATAACAACATTCTATTGCAACGTACAAGTCAGTTTTCCTTCTAATTACCAAACATGAAGGACGTTTATACTGTGGTCTTTATCTTGGCGGTGATACTTACTTCTATTGGTGAATATGATACTATACTATATTTATAACATTAAAAACGTTGTCAAGCTTTCTGAAAATAGAAATTTCTGCATCGCAATATGCATTCCATCCTAATTATGATTATTTTTCAAACTCTATTTAAGTTTGTCCGAAATAAGGAAGAACAAACTACTCATCCAACTGTTTTGATTCAAACCTTTCCTACAAAATCAATAATTTAGTTGCTTTTGCTATTCTTTAGAAACAATTCTGATGATTGTTCCCTAATCATTTTTGTTTTTTCAATAGGTCTTCGTTTCTGGTTAAAACATTAGAGACAAAAGCGCAGTCTTTCATGAACATGAAACTCATATACATACAAGTTCGAAAAAAAATATCCAAGAAGTAGAATTTAGAGATTATATGTTTTCATTCAAATTTTATTAAATCTTATCAGCACAAAACTCATATCAGTTTCTTCGTTTCGGGATCTGGGACGTCACTATAAAATACTATCTCAAAAATCGTATACTTTACTATCAACAGTATCCTATTGAAACACTTTCAAGTCCTATGCAGACAAAAAGCTATCAAACCCTATGCGTCACCATGTCGGTTATTACCGTCTAATTTTATCCTTTGCGGAACTGTTTACTGTTCTATCAAAAGTTTCTCATTGAAACTCCATCACATATTATCAGCACAAGATATATATTAAATCCTTCGTTTCCAGATACCAGAAATTTTTATCACATGCTCTTCGCATAGGGATCTTATACTTCTCTGTCAATGGTTTCTCATTACAATTCTATTAAATCGCATTACCACGGGACTTTTATCAAGTCGTAAGATCTAGAATCTTAGCAGTTTTTGCATGACTGTATACGACAA
This sequence comes from Andricus quercusramuli, assembly GCA_932178445.1. Classification (NCBI taxonomy): domain Eukaryota; kingdom Metazoa; phylum Arthropoda; class Insecta; order Hymenoptera; family Cynipidae; genus Andricus; species Andricus quercusramuli. The sequence continues at coordinate 31,134 of CAKNXH010079224.1, read as the reverse complement.
GAAATCTCATACTTTTTTATCAGAAACTTCTTATTTGAATTCCAGAAAATCTGATCTACTGAGGACTTTTATCAAATCATACGTATCAGAATTTCGGAAGATTGCTATCCATAATTGTATTGATTTGCTATTTTTAACTTTCGATCTCTAGATTAGTTTAGCTAAATGCTAATCTTGTCTCTTTTTGATTATGCATATACGAGCTTTGGGCCTTCTCTGAGTAGTTACGATGCTGAGAGCGAGGATTCAGAGAGTGCAAAATTCCTGAATAAGATTCGCGTACAGCATAAGAAAATTTGACCATATCTTCCCGCTCTTGCAGAATCTGGTTGGATAAAGATGGACCAACGGTGGTGATTGCACATCTGTACCAAAGGGTTTCTACTGAATATGGTTACAATAATTGATAAGTAGTCGCGCACAATTGTCCAGGGATGGTTTCGAAGGAATAACCCCTGAGCGGAGGCGTAACAAACGTACCGTAAGCTGAATGGCACCTGGGTGAGGTGTCTTAAACGGTGAATCTGGGATACCGGGTGACCTCTCAGTGTATACAGCCCTATTCTTGCATTCCGGGCTTTTTCCAAGTTTTTTCCGGCAGAATAATCGGTCCGGAATCTGACGTTCAGATCATTTCTGCATATAGTAAATTGTTCCCCAAACCTTTTTTTAGTTTATGAAGCGAACAGAACATATTAGCTCAGTCCTTCTCTAGATTATTATTAGTAATACAAAAACATTAATTCCTAAAACAAAACTTAACCGTATGTTTCTTCTTGCAGAACTCAGTTCGCAATTTGATGATTTGCCCGATGGCGCTTCTTCTCCTGGTGCTTCTCGCGGCAGCCCATCTTCTTCCTCTGACAGACGAAATTCTCCTGCCAGTTCTCTTCGTCAAAGGTCCAGGTCTCCATCTGCCAGTAATATCGCTTCATCTACCGGGGTTCCTATTTCTGAAGTGTTCGGATATAGACTGGACCAGCTTCAGTTTATTTGTCTCACTTCCAGAAGAAATCCGAATCGGCTTTTCGGACTTCGAAGATACACTTTTCCTGCGAATAAAGGAATTAAAGTTCTCAAAGGACGTGAGGTCTTTCCACCCGTGCCAATTCAAGAACAAATTGTACTATCAACATCCGATGGTGACGTCTTTGCAATATTGACGAGTAATAATACACTTGCTGGAATATATAAACATAATACTCACATAAAACGTAAAGGAAGGGCAAAAATAAACATATATAGCGGCATAATTACCCCATTGACACCAGCTGAAGTCGAAGAAATTCCAGTAGGCCCCATTCGCCGCGTCTCATATGATTTTAGAGTAGAGCATGTAAATCACAGTGACAGGTAAGTTATTTTCCAAGTCACTACAGTAGTCATATTGAATAAAAATACTAATTAAGTTGCTTTCTTTGATGAATGAAAACCGAGGAACCACGGGTTTCTGAATTTTATTACATTTTTTCTAACTCCTATTAATTTAATTTGAATTCTGCGCAATTTCTTTGAAATCCACTGAACCTGATGGATCTTTTCAGGATTTTTTATTTTTTTACAATTCATCTTGAAGACTTTTCAACTTACCTCGAATTCTTATGGGTTTCATGGCATTCTTTTTGGAATTCAAAAATTTGGTTCTACTTATTTGAATTACTTTTATGTTGCCTTCAATTCTTTTGAATACGTCGACTTCTTCACAATTTCCTTAAGTCAAGAATTCTACTGTTCATTTGAAAATGGTTTCAAATTCGAAAAGATTCCAAGAAATTTTTAACACAATGTTATTTTATATAATAAATTTGAAAGTTTGATAATTAAATTTTCAGCCAATTTCTTAAAATGACAAAATCATGGAAAACCTCATTCGTATTTAGAAACGATTGTGCTTATTTAAAGGCTCAGGTCTTCTCCTGTCAAGACTTCTCTCCATGTACAGTCCAAGTCTCCTGTTCCCAGGTGCATGGCTCCACCTACCAAGCTTCCCTCTTCTGACGGAAATGGATATGGACTAGACCAACTTGAGTTTATTCTGCTTACTTCCATTAAAAATCCGAATCAGGGATTCGAACTGCGAAAATACACATTTCCTGCGGATAGAGATCTTTTATTACGCGAAGTCACGAGTCAATATGTGCCGATGCCAAAGCAAGAATACATTGTATTATCAACCTTTGTTGGTGAAGTCTTTGCAATATTGGAGAGTAGTAACTATCTTGCTGGAACATATGCATATATTTATCGCAATGGCAATAAACTTCGGGTAAAAATAAACATGCAAAATGGAACAATTACCCCTTTGACCACAGATGAAATGGGGGAAGCTCCAGTAGGCCGCCTTCGTCCAATCTCAAATCATTTCAGAGTACAGCATGTAAAACACAATCATTCTCGTCATTCAATCATTTAAAAGAATGTACAAATAAAAAATAAATGTCTTCCATTCAAAGCCATCTTGAAATATTACGAGTGACTTGTAATAAAAATGATAATGAAAACTTAATGTATTATGGTGCTAAAGGATTCGAACCTCGGTTGATGCCACAGACAGCCCTTTTCGAAAAACAGATAAAAAAAAGCTCTGTCCAATTTCTTAACAAAAGTATTTATCGAAGACAATCATCATAGGTTTATAATGATTAAACTGTATTAATTTTTCTATGACACATTGTTGCTTTAGTGCAGGTGAAACCCAACCCCAGTCAATTAGAAAAATTATTGTTTTCGAAAACCTGATTAGATTTTCGCTACTTAAAGTTATTTGATGTCTTTAATTTAAAATGTTGGCAATGATATCTCCAACCAGTTCTTTTAATACAAAAATCATGGAGAATCTTATGCGAATTTAGAAACATTTGCGCTTATTTAATGGCACTGCTATTGCTGGTGTTTCTCGTGTCAGGCCTTGTTCTTCTCTTCCTCGTCCTTCTTATTCTGACAAGTAACATTCTCCTACAAGGTCTGTTCCTCCTAGCAGACATCATTCTCCATTTAGGTCTTCTTCTCCTGCCGAACCTTCTCTTCTTGCGAGGCCTAGGTCTCCTGTTCCCAGGTGCATTGCTCCACCTACCAGGCGTCCTTCTTCTGAACGATCTGTATTTGAACTTGCCAATATCAGTTTATTATGCTTACTTCCTGTGAAAATAAACATGCAAAGTGGAACGATTACCCCATTGACCACAGATAAGAGTGGAGACTCCAGTAGGCCGCTGTCACCCCATCTCAAATTATTTCAGAGTGCAGCATGTAAGCCACTGTCATCCACAGCATTCAATCAGTTAAAAAATGGAAAAATAAAAAGAAATTTTTTGGAACCAAAACTATCTTACAATATTACGAGTAACTTTTATTTACAAATAAAAATAAAAACTCAATGTATTATCGTTCCCAAGTATTTGTTCTTTTTCTAATTCTTTAGCCAGACTTTTTCGGAGCAGATGAAAAAAGTCTGGCTAAAGAAGCAGTGCGGTTGAATGAGACCGCGGAAGAGGAACAATTACGCAGGGCCTCAGGAGAAGAACGGGTACGTCAGGCCGCCGCGGAACAGGGCACTCACATAGTCGTTTTCGCTTACGATACGGTGGAGCCGGATCTCTACGTAGAAGAAAGTTGGAATTTGCTGGCAATTTGTCATTGGAGGGAAGGGACGCATGGTCCGCGTCAACATAAGCCAGTTACTAACAGGGTCGTGCCTCTATCTTTGAGGGTGCCCCCGTTCATTCGGGAGCCGTGGCACGTGTTTTATTAGACAATTCAGTGATCATCACTTTTGTTTTACAACAACAATTTTAAATTGGAAAAGATTTAAAAAAAACTTGTCATCGGAAAATTAGAAATGTAGATTACGACGTGAGGAAGCGACTCCCCGACGCGCACACTAGGTAGTGAACTCAGTAACGATGGAGAGAACGTTTCCGGCGCCTGATCATCGGACAAGAATAAGACGTCCGTGTAATGTGTTTCGTCCTATTCCTCCTCTGCCTAAGAATGAGGGGTCTCTCGCGGCGTAACTCTGGTGAGTAAAGTGTATCGGTGTTCTGTTGGGTAAAATCAAGGCTCTTGATGAGTGAAATTGTTTCAAAGCTTTCATGATTACTATGCATTCATGTTCTGATGAATGGGATCAGGGTTCTGATGAATAAAGTAGATTGTTTATGATCGACTTCTCCTGGGGGTTTTTCCACAAGTGATTTTCTGGTCGGGCTGTTCGGAGCAAAATAGTGTGGAGGAGCAGGCAAATGCGGTAGTTTGTAAAAATTTATGGTTTCCAAAATGAATGATTATGAAATATTTATTAAAATTTCATGATGCTAAAGATAACAATAAAAAAATGAAGGAGGTCATAATTACAGCTTTTTATTGTTCCCAAAGTTGACTCTCCTGAGGAACAAAATTTTTTTTTAGATTGCTATATGAAATATAAAAATCTAAATCTAAAAAAAAAAATCTAAATTCTGATGGAACACCAGAATAATAATTTGATACAATGTTCATTAAATTCTTTATTAACGTGTAAAACAGTTTTTCCTCTAATTGTCAAATATGAGGATCGTTTATACTGTGGTCTTCATCTTGACGGTGATACTTATATCTATTGGGGAACATGATACTATACTATATTTATAATCTTAAAAACGTTTTTAAACTTTCTTAAAATAAATATTTATGCATCGCAATATGCATTTCATCCTAATTGTTATGATTTTTAAACTCTGATTGAGTTTGTCCGAAATCATAACATATCTACTTATTTAACCATTTTTGTTCAAACCTTTCTATCTAACTTTTCTATAAAAATCTATCTATCAAGAACTCCTATACTGCTATATTAATATGTTTTCATTCAAGTTCTATCAAGTCCTATTAGTACAAGACTTTTATCAATTTCTTTGTTTTGGAATCTGGGAAATTACTATGAAAGACTATCTCATAAATCTTATACTTTTCTATCAACAGTTTCTTACTGCAAATCTCTCAAATCCTGGCAAGACAAAAATTTATCAAATCCTATGCTTTATAATGTCTGATATTGTTACCAAATAGAATTTGGAGCACGTCTGATGTGGCTAAAATTTGATAGAGTTTCAGATAACAGTTGCTGATAGAGAAAGTATAAGACTTTACGATGGACAGAATCTGATAGATATTTACGAGATTTCGAGACATAAGATTTCGTACAGTTGCAATGGGAAAATGTTGATTGAGAAGCATATAAGCTTCACGACAGATGAAGTCAGATAAAAACTTTTAAGATTCGGGGACATAGAATACGACATGAGTATTGTGCAAACCATAATCCGAACGAAGTACGGAACGAAGTACAAAAAAAAAGATAATCGTCTGTTTCTTCTTGCAGAATTAAGCTCACAGTTTGATTGTTTGCCTAATGGCGCCCCAATTCCTGGTGTTTCACGTGGCAGACCATCTTCTTCTTCCGACATACAAGATCCTCCTGCCACTTTTGCTCCTCCTGCCATACCTCATGCTCCACGCAGGTTTTCTTCTCCTGCCGAACCTTCTCAACGTGCAAGGTCCAGGTCTCCTTCTGCCAGTGATATAGCTCCACCTACCGAGGTGGTTTTTGCTGATGTGCTTGGATATAGACTTGACCAGCTTCAACTTATTCGGCTCATTTCCAAAAGAAATCCGAATCGGCTTTTTGAACTTCAAATATACACTTTTCCTGCGGATAAACGAATTAAAGTATACGAAGGACGTGGTACCTATCCGCCCGTGCCACCCGAAGAACAAATTGTGCTATCAACATCCGATGGTGACGTCTTTGGAATATTGGCTAGTAAGAATACACTTCTTGGAATATATCAACATAATCCCAGAATCAAACGTAAATCACGGGCAAAAATAAACATGGAAAACTGCCCGGTTACCCCATTGACCCAAGATGAAATCGAGGAAATTCCAGTAGGCCTCATTCACCACATCACAATTGATTTTAAAATCGAGCACGTGAACGACAGTGATGGGTAAGTTACTTTCTGAGTCACTGTAGTAGCTTTTTCAAATAAAAATAATACTTCAGTTGCTTCTTTTGATGAATGAAAATCGAGGACCCAAGGATTTCTGAATTTTATAACATTTTTGCTTCCTCATAGAGAAAGCTTTGTGATGGTATCTTTTTCGAACATTTTTTAATCAATTGAATGAAGCCTCCCTAATTTAAAAATGTCTAAAACAATGTTCTAAGCAATCGTCCGGATGTGTGTGTGTGTGTGTGTGTGTGTGTGAATGTGCGGATTTCACGCTTTCTTGTGAACACGATAACTAGAAAACGGTTACAGATAAATTGATGAAACTTGGAGAGCTTATTTTCCTTACTAATATCTTGAAACTGACTGAAGGATTTCTAAAAATATTTATTGCTTTTCTTCAAGCACTCAATAATATTTTTAAAATAGGTTTTTTATAGTGAAACTTTCTTCATGAGCATAATTCAAAGTTGATGCAGCAATATAAAAGATTCCTTGGTTCAAAATGAATCGATTAACCTATAATATTAATGCATTTTATCAAAGAGTAGGAAAATTATGGTAATTTATATATTTTGAGAATCGGTTTTTTATAGTTAAACAGAGAAACTTTCCTAATCGACATAATTCAAAGTTGACGCATTAACAGAAAGGACTTTTTGATAAACAATTTTCGAATAGAGTAATTCTGACAATTTTTGTAAAGGAATCATAAAGCTGGGAAAGAGATCGGGTGCGACAGAAATTTTTCTTTCCCTTTTCCAGCTCGAAAAATTATAATTTCGAATACAAGATTTGATTTGTGAAATGAGGACCGCATAATTACACAGGACCACAAAATATTCTTGGCTGAACAATAATTCAAGACTAGTCGTATCTTATGTTTTTTGGGTCGCTGAATCTGAATCTGGGCGTGGAATATTTCTATCACGTCACAATTTCTCATAAATCAGGATTTAACTTCAAAATTTATAAATATTTACACTATTCTATCTTTAGCTTCCCCCAGGAGCAACGACCCCTTGCCTCCCACTGTTTGTGCTGCTTGATTTGAGAGAGTCCCCTTGCCTCTCACTGTTTGGGGTTTATTTGAATGAATCACTCAAATTAGGCACCCCAAACAGTAAGAAGCTTTGCCTTTCACTGTTTGGGGTGCTTGATTTGAGTGAATTCCCTCGTCTCTCGATGTTTAGGGTGCTTGATTTGAGTGAGTCCCCTTGCCTCTCACTATTTGGGTTGCTTGATTTGAGTGAGTCATTAGAATAAACCCCAAACAGTGAGAGGCAAGGAGACTCACTCAAAACAATTACCCTAAACATCGAGAGGCAAGGGAACTCATTCAAATCAAACAATCCAAATAATGAGAGGCAAGGGGACTCACTCAAATCAAGCACCCCAAACAGTGAAAGGCAATGGGACTCACTCAAATGGAGCACCGTAAACATCGAGAGGCAAGGGAACTCTCTTAAATCAAGGGCCCCAAACAGAGAGAGGGAAAGGGGGCTCACTCAAATCAAGCACCCCAAACAGTGAAAGGCAAGAGAAATCACTCAAATCAAGCACCCTAAACATCGAGAGGCGAGAGAACTCACTAAAATCAAGCACCCCAAACAGCGAGAGGCAAGGGACTTACTCAAATCAGTCACCCCAAATGGAACATAGTCCTATTACGTCCACTGCCGTTGTTCCTGGGTGAAGCTGAAGATGAGATAGTGTAAGTATTCATAAATTTTGAAGTTAAATCTGGATTTCTGAGAAACTGTGACGTGATAGGAATATTTCATGCCCAGATTCAGATTTAGCGACCCAAAAAACATAAGATACGACTAGTCTTGAACCATTGTCCAGCTGAAAATATTTTGTGGTCCTGTGTTATGAATACAAACAGAATATATTTCGATAACGTCGCAATCTTTGTAGTAGAAAAATCGATTGGCTTTTCACCACTTGAACTTATTTTATATCATAAATTCAAAAGTTGTAAAATTGAATTCTCTTCGTCCAAGGTCCAGGTCTCCTGTTCCCAGGTGCATGGCTCCACCTACTGGGCTTTCTTGTTCTGACGGATCTGTATATGGACTTGACCAACTTCAGTTTATGCTGCTTACTTCCATCAAAAATCCGAACAGGGATTTGAACTTCGAAAATACACCTTTCCTGCACATAAACAAATTTGTTTACTCGAAGGAACGAATCGATATGCGCCGGTGCCGAATCAAGAACACATTGTATTATCAACATTTGGTGGTGACGTCTTCGCAATATTGGAGAGTAGTAACTATCTTGCTGGAATATATGCACATATTCATCACTATGGCTATAAAGTTCGGGTAAAAATAAACATGCAAAATGGAATGATTACCCCGTTGACCACAGATTAAACGAGGGAAGTTCCAGTAGGCCGCCTTCGCCCCATCTTGGATTATTTTATAGTACGGGAGTAAAATCAACGCGATCGGCATGAAACCTCTGCGCATAATATGCGGAAAAACACTGATGGACAAAGTCCGAAACGAGATAATCCTCAAAGAATGTGGTACAGGAGACACGCTAGTTGACATATGGGAAAGAAATCAGTTAAGATGGTTCGGACATCTTGAAAGAATGAAAGATGAACGACTGACGAAGCAAGTATATAAAGGTAAAGTAAATGGCAGAATGCCCAGAGGTAGACCGCCGAAAGAATGGTTAGAATCTGTAAATGAGACATTTATCCGAAGAGACATAAGAAGTCATAGGAACAGAAGAGCTTGCATGAAGAAATGCATGGACGTAAAGGAAGCTAGAGTAGTATGCCAGGACAGAAATTTGTGGCGACAAATAGTTTATAAGCAGAGTGACAATAGAGTGAATGATGCCTGAAACAAAGACCTTGGATACTAATGGGCCCAAGTGGGGAACCATACATAACAATTTTGTGAGGCTCCTCACTTGGGGTGATCGCTAGAGAGATTGATCAGCAACCTGGGTCGGAGCAGTGTTGCGGAGTGAACGTGTTATTTGAATAAATAACACGAAAACTCCAGATCAATCTAAAATATCTATACCATAACACATATACCTATATACCTATCTACCTTATACCATATAACGACCTACTTTACACCTATATACCCATCCCACTACTTTCCAACCGAGCAAGTCACGCCTACCCCGAAAGGGAAATGGCTTAATGGTATAATAATAATAACGGCATGTATACCATGCCATTCATTGAACTACATGAAAACACTTTACCTGTTCAATTCAGTTAAATATTCAAAAATTGAAATTGAAAATCTGGCTTTTATTTCAGAACGCGTTTTGATTGAAATTATTGTAGTGTTCAAAAGGGCTTCGAAGAATTTGTAAAGAGTTCCGATTCTTTGACTTTTTCTTTGTGTTCTCGAACGGCTGCAAATGGTCACTTGAGAAAACACAAAAACAAATTTCCGGCGACAGTCTAAAATATTACGTCCCACAGAACGGGCGAATTTCTCACTTTCAGAAAATAAAATACTAACTGCCCAGTACACCGGTCTATTCTTTAATTATTTATCCGTAAACGCGGTATTTGTTTTTCTCCTCTCAAAAGTAACACTGAAAAATTGAGAAGAGGCTCTGAAAACATGGGCGGAATCACAGTGAAATATTCACATAAGTCTTTACTATTAGTGTGGAGAAAAAAAGAAATATCAGATTGTAAACTTTTGACACTGAACAATTTGGCATGTCGTTGGAGGAGGGGGGGGGGGGGGATACTCTTTCTTTGCCATAAATTAAGCTACGTTGAAACACGTTATCCGTTCAATTTAGTTGAAAATTCAAAAATCGATATTGTAAGTTCTGAATTTTATTTCAAAATTCGTTCTCAGCACAAAACGTCGACAAAATGCGACTCTTTCAGGTTACTATTAGACTTTTCACCATACAACGAACCACTACTGAACTTGGACATGATTTTGAGTCGCAAAACAAATTTCGCGCATAAAAGTGGTAGTTGGGTGTACGATCCAAACAATGAATAATACAAACAATAAAATAGTAGCTTCGGAATGGACTGAAACTTTGATTGACGATATGCATACACACGGCAAACGTAAAGGTCGAGTTTCAGGGGATAAATGGAGACTGGGTGTTTAGAGCGCTAGAGGCATGAACGATCTTATTGTAAGAGAACTACAAAAAATTATGCACGTAAGGAAATAAGATATTCTGTGTGTACCTGCGACGAAGAAAAAGGGTTGCGAAAGTAGAAACATAGAAAATGGGATGTTGAAAGGCGGTTTTGAAATATGGTCAGGAGTAGATAGTGAATCACATGGTAGTAAAGAGGTCAGATTGATTATGAATGAAAAAGCAAGACAGCATCTGGAAGATCAAGGATATGTATCGCCCAGATTGCTGTGTGTTAGAATGGAGGTAGAAATCAGAAAATTATTTATCATAGCGTGCTGCGCCCTAGTTGATAGTGATCCGAGAGAAGTCAAAGACGCCTTCTGGGACACTTTAATTAACACAATAAGTACTTGTGATCATGGTGAAAGAATCATTCTGCTGGGAGATATGAAAGGATGGGTCGGTGTCCAACGTCAGGATACGGATACAGAAAGGGTGGTAGGTAAATTTGGGGATCCAACAAGAAAAAATTATCTAGAAATTTTTATTTGATGATCCGTAGGAGTTAAGTATTGCCTAATGGGCGCTTGTTATTCAAATATTGTTATTCACATACTGTTATATTTCAATGCGTACTATTTTTTAAATCTTTGATCAAATATTGTTCATGCTTGAGAAAGTTACATGTGGAATTGATCATTAAAAACCCATTGAATGTTAAACTTCTAGAAATTGTCTAATTGTTTATGATTTTTAAATTCAAATTGCTCATTTCATAACAATATTAATTGAAAATTGTCTAAGCAATAAAAACACGTGTCTGTTTTATATTGAGAATTTGTGAATAATTAAAAAAAATAAAATTAAAAATAAAAACAAAAACAAAATTTTTTTTTTTTGATGAACAAGAGAAAAACAAATGATCAGAATTGAAAAAAACGGAATATCGAAATTTATGGCTTTAAAAATAAACAATAAATTTTCAGCATTTCTGAACCACTGGGCACGTGAATAATTCAATTAGTTATAGCTTCTAGAATTGGAATATTACTTTTTTTAAACACAGTTTCTATGTATTTATTTAATTTGCATCATCCTAGAGATAAGAATGGAGAGATGAAGGAGAAAATACTACTGCGCAATAGTGTTGACTCTCTTGAGGAAACATTTTTTTTTCTTTGACTGATATATGAAATATAAACATGAATATCACGGCAAAACAAGTTTGACGCCTGTAGTTAATGTGATATTGATTAAGGTAACATATATCAATTATAATTACGCTTTAGAATATCAATTTGATGCACTGTTAACCAAACTCTTTATTAAAGTATAAATCAGTTTTTCCCCTAATTGCCAAATATGAGGATCGTTTATACTGTGGGCTCTATCTTCACAGTGATACTTACTTCAATTGGTAAATATGATACTATGCTATATTTATAATTTTACAAACGTTTTCAAGCTTTCCGGTAATAACAATTTCTGCATCGCAATATGCATTCCATTTTCATTATTATTATTTTTCAAGCTCTATTTGAGTTTGTCCAAAATGAATACGAATTCAATGAAAATTCTATTGAATCTTATCAGTACAATACTTGTATCAATTTCTTTCCTTCCTTGAGGAACAAAAGAAAACTAAATTATCAGAATAAAAAAAAAATCGAAAATTGAGGTTTCAAAAAAGAACAATGAAATGAAAATGAATGTTGGGATTTAGTTTCCCTTATTCAAAGGGATTCAAAATTTACAATTGACTTCCGTTCCATTGAAATTTTCGAAGCACAACACTGATTTTTATTTTATTTTTCATTTTGTATTGCGACTACTTGGAAATGATTTTCAAATAATCGGAGTCTATCTAGTACTCGAAATTAACTTGAAAATGTGTCTAAGGGCAAAGTTTCTTGCCTATTTGAAATTTGAAGATAGACTGATGTTGTAATTCTGATCCTGGGTTTATATATGTCGGATTTCATTGCGATCAGAACCAGAACTCGCTAAAACTTGATAACCAAGAACTAGACGATGAGGGAACGTAACAATCAAAATCAATTTATATCCAGGTGCCTTGATCTGAAGGCCTAGTACACGGAGGATCTAAAGCATGTCCAGTGTGGCTAAGATTTGATAGAGTTTCAATTAACAACTGCTGATAGAGAGAGTATGAGATTTTACGATGGACAGAATCTGATAGATACTTTTGATATTTCGAGATACAGGATTGTGTACCGTTCCAATGGGAAAATGTTGATGGAGAAGTACATAAGCTTTCAGGATGGAGAGGGTCAGACAATAGCTGCTAAGAATCGGGAACATAGGATTTGATATGAGTATTGTGTGTTCAAGATATTATCGAGTTTAAATGAGAAAACATCAACAGAAGATTACTTGCAAGCTTTTTCCAGCAAAAGAACTGGTCGGCCATCCAACGTTCAAGTCATCTCCAAATAGTGGAGATTGCTCCCGAAATCTTTTTTGAGTTTATTATGTCAGTAGAAACTCATAATCATCATATTTGAAGCAAGGACAAAAATAAAACTTACGTGATTGTTGAGTAATCGCAATAAGTTTCCAAGCATGACTCATAGATTATGATTTGTTGGTAATAAAAAAACATGTATTCTTAAAACAAAATGTAATGGTCTGTTTTTTCTTGCAGGATTTGATGGTTTTCATGATGAAGCTCCTTTTCCTGGTGTTTCTCGCGGTGGGCCATCTTCTTCTGACAGAAAAAATTCTCCTAGCAGGCCTGTTTCTCCTGCCAGTTCTTCTCGCGCAAGATCCAGGTCTCCTTCTGCCAGCAATATAGTTCCACCTACCGGTGCTGCTTTTTCTGACGTGTTTGGATATAGCCTTGACCAGCTTCGATTTATTCGGCTTATTTCGATAAAGAATCCGAATCGGCTTTTCGAACTTCGAAGGTACACTTTTCCTGCGGATAAACGAATTAAAGTATACGAAGAACGTCATGTTTATGTGCCCGTGCCAACCCAAGAACAGATTGTACTATCAACTTCCGATGGTGATGTCTTTGGAATATTGACTAGTAAGGACACACTCGGTGGAATATATAAACATAATCCCAGAATCAAACGTAAAGGACGGGCAAAAATAAACATGGAAAGCGGCACGGTTACCCTATTGACCACACATGAAATCGAGGAAATTCCAGTAGGCTTCCATCACCGCATTTCATCTGATTTCAGAATCACCAATGTGAACGACAGTGAAGGGTAAGTTACTTTTTGAGTCACTGTGGTAGCTTTTTCAAATAAAAATAATACTTTGGTCGCTTCTTTTGATTAATGGGATGTTTCTCGATTTTTAAAATTAGGTTCCATCGAGGGGTTCACAACTCGACTGATGGATTGTACACTGACTTCAATTTATTTCAGTGACTTCATGTGAATTCAAGTGACTTCACGCCAGTGACTTCAGCGAAGGTGTACACCTGAGTTCACGAGTTGTTAACCCCTAGGGTTCCATTTGTCTGAATTTTATTCAAACATTTCTTGACTCCGTATGAATTCCATCAAATTCTCTCAATTTCCCTTAAATTCTTCGAAATTGACTACAATTTGAATGAAAACAATTCCCTTGAAATTAATTCTGGATACTTATTTTTTGACTCTAGCTTCTTAAAAAATTTTCTGTTTTCTTCGAAATTATCTTCAATTTTGTTTTAATTACATCAATTAGAGAGATTTTTAGAGAGATTTCAAAAAACCTAAAATACAATGTAGATTTTTGAACACTTTGAAATACAATTTAGAAGTTTTTTTGAATTTCAAAAAGGTTTGAGATAGTAAAAAATGTTCTTGGGATTCGAAGGAATATTAAAGGTGATTACTCTATTAAAAACATTAATACTGAGAAACTATTCAACGTGATTTTGAAACATTGAGAAAGATTTCCAACACGTTTAAAGAGAATAAAAAAATGCTACAACTTTGCAAAATTGTTAAACTGTTGTTAATTTTTTTCCAAGCGCGCGATTAATGATGCTAGTATACCTATGAAGTGGTCTAACAATATATTTCGATAATGTCGCAATCGTTTTTGTAGGAAAATCGATTGGCTATTCACCCCTTACAGTTATTTTTTATCGTGAATGTAGAAGTTTTAAAATTAAATTTTCTTCGTCCAAGGCCCAGGTCTCCTGCTCCCAGGTGCATGGCTCCACCTACAGGGCTTTTTTCTTCTGAGGGATCTGTATATGGACTTGACCAACTTCAGTTTATTGTGCTTACTGCCTATAGAAATCCGAGCCGGATATTTGAACTTCAAAAATACAATTTTCCTGCAGATAAAAAAATTTTATTGCAGGAAGAAGGGAGTAAATATGTGCTGATTCCGAATCAAGAACACATTGTATTATCAACATTTTCTGGTGAGGTATTTGCAATATTAGAGAGTAGTAACTGCCTTGCTGGAATATATGCATACATTCCGCGCACTAGAGCTAAACTCCGGGTAAAAATTAACATGCAAAGTGGAACGATTACCCCATTGACCACAGATGAAACAAGAGAAGTTCCAGTAGGCCGCCTTCGCCCCATCTTGAATTATTTTAGAGTACAGCATGTACAACACAATCATCAACGTCATTCCACCAGTTAAAAAAAATGTTTTCGAACCAATGCCATCCTAAAATATTCCGAGTAACTTGTAATTACCAATGATAATAAAAACTCAATGTATTATGGTTCCCTGGGGTTTGTTCTTTCGTCAATGCTCTAGCCAGTATTTTTCGGAAACAGATAAAAAAGTTCTGCCTAATTTCGTCACCAAAATATTTTTTGCAGACAATTATTATACGTTTTTAACAATTAGCTTGTAGCTTTGTAATGGTAACATTTTCAAACATTTTTTAATTCATTTACCTAAATTTTTCTCAATATAAAAATGTCTAATACAATGTTCTAAGCAATTGCTTGGATGTGTGTGTGTGTGTGTGTGGATGTCACACTTTTTTGTGAACGCGATAACTTGAAAACGGTTGCAGATAAATTGATAAAATTTGGAGAGTTTATTTTCCATCATTAATATCTTCAAACTGATATGTATTTTAGGATAGCTTTTAGTATTTTCCCAGTTGGTCACAATTTTTTTGAAATTAGAAATTTTGAACTAACTATTCGAAAATAGAAAGTGAAGCTGTTAAGAATTGCTCAAATGGATATAGCTCCTTGGTGTTGACTGATATCTTATCACTTTAGGGATAAGATTAAAAAATTAGTCAATAAGAATAAAGAATAAGAATAAAGAAAAAAAATTTTTGAAGAAGAAGATAAGGATCCTTGGTTTATAAATTTAACAAATATTCAAATTCCTGATTCAGTTACAGATATTCTCAGGTTAGGTAAAGGTTTTAGCAGCCATGTGATATATAATATCCTTTTTCTTAATCATTACCCAAAACAGTTGGTTGAGCAACAAATCACAATTAGAATTCAACAAATCAAAAACGAACAAAGTAACATTTCAGCTACAGATAATCAGATGGAATTGAGAGATTATAGTTCTTTTAATACTTTTCTTCTTCCTTTTTTTGGTCAAGTTTCAAAAACTATTAATTCATGTTAACAAAATTCAATATTCATACTGTTTTCCGTATACCATTTAAAACTGGCAGACTTCCTAATACTAGGGTGGAGGAACACAAAAGTGATGTCTGTTTAGGACGCCTGTTATCAGAGTATTCTTACTGGACATCCGAGAGGGTTTCTTGAAGTTGACAATGAGTTTGACTGGGATGATGTTGAAATTTTACATAGTGAAAGTAATGAGAGAAATAGAGAATTCATGGAAATGCTTTATATTAAAAAACAAAATAAGTCCTCTTTTAATTTTAAAACTGATTTAGATAGATTGAACGAAAGTTATTCAAGTATGATTAATTACGTTCACTTTTTATGAGTCTTGACTTTGTCTTATTTCTTGTTTGTTGTGACGGACTAGCCTATTGATCCACATTCAGATCTCAGGTATCGAGGAGATAGCGTCGTTGCTTGGTCGCTGTTCCCACCTGTTTTAATTTTTCTTGCCTTGATAAGGGTGCTCACTTCCCCTCTCTTTAAAAAATTGATCCTGATATTTACATGCCCGACTGCCGGCTAGAATCACTACACTCGTTCTCCCCGTCTCCCTCCTGACAATATAATTAGGCGTGTTCCTTGGCAGCCCAAGTGTCCACTTTACATGCCTCTCCTGTGTCCTATTTACCTCTTCGCTTTCCTTCCACCCTCACACCTCTACTCTATACAATAGCACACTCATTACTAGTGAGTCAAACAATTTTATTCTCTTTCCAAAATCATCTGCGAATAACTTCTTCCCCAACCCCCACGCCTGGCACATTTGCCCTCCTCAATCTCTCTTTTAGGTGACCATCCACTCCCCCATTCCTCCGGAACAAGAAGCCCGGGTACACAAACTCTTTCACGTCTTACACCCCCTTTCCCCTCCACTTCTACTCCCCTTCCTTATCCCTTCCACCTCCTTTTCTGAACACCTCTCACCTTATCTTTGGTCTCTTCATGTGTCTCCCTCAGTCCTTTCGATCAGGCCCCAAAGCCCGCCTGTGTCTCCGGCAATGTTCCTTTCCCCTCGACATCCTTCTGCAGCCTCTCCGCCACCACCATCGCTTGTACTATATACGCCATATTCATTAGCGTAATCCCTTTATAATTTTCCTGTCTCTCCCTATGTCTTTTCTTACACAGTGGCTTCGTTCTTTATCCCTTCCAGCCATACTGCTTTTGACCTTCTTAACTTCCTTATCTGATTCTCTATCTTCTCGTCATTCGACTGCTCCATCTCTGCCTCCCTCGTTCTTCTACTTCCACCATCTCTCTTCCTTGAATCTGAGCTCTGAAAAGATTTTATAAAAAAATTCCTCCAAGCCTCACACCCTACCTTCTCGCTTATCCTCACTCTGCGCTTCCTGAAACTATTTATTATCGTCCAGACGTCTTAAAATTTCCTCACTTCGTTCCCAGCTCCTTTTCCTGTTCTTTCTTCTTACACGTCAATCTAAGACCAAACAAAAATATAATAGAATAATTCTTTAATAATAAGAAAAGGGAGGAATGGGGGAAAGGGTGTAAAGCCTGAAATAAGAAACTGATTTTCAAACTTTTTCATTAATAATTATTGATTTCAGTATTTGGATGATAATTCGCTTTTTTAACTAAAAGCGTAAATATTGATTTTTGGTTAACAATTCGTCCCTCTTGGTAGAAATTCAATTTTCTCGATTCAAAATTCATCCATTTTGCTGAAAATTCATCTTCTTTGGTTAAAAATACAACTTCTTGCTTAAAATATAAACTAGTTTGTTAAAATTTCTTACGTCGTTAAAAATTTGTTTTTCTTAACTGGAAATTCGTCTAATGCACTTTTTTTGAAAATTGATATTTTTTTTAAACAGTCAAATAATTGATTGAATGTTTATTTACTTAGTTGAAAATTCCTCTTTTTGGATATTTAGGTATTTTTAATGGTTAATGATTTATTTTTCTGACTTATAATTCAACATAAAAAATTTTGTTGAGTAGAATTATTCACACATTTTTTAACGCTATAAACAATTAAAAATGGTTGTATAGAAACTAAGAGATTATTCATGATATTTCTTTCCATCCTTTTTCCCCTATTACCCCCCTCATCCTCTTCTGTACTTTTTTATATTTTTTATTCATTATATTTTTTTAATCTTGAAAAGATTTCAAAAAATTCATAACAAAATGTACATTTTTGAAGATTTTGAAGCTTTTTGAGGAATTTGAGACGTTTTCGGATAATAATTTTTTTTTTCTAAAGATACCGGGAAAATTTTAATTAAATTTTTCATTAAAAAAAAATAAATTTTATGAAAATAACAAAAAAATTGTTTACATTCTAAATGATATCATAACATTTCAGAAAAGAAAGTAGAAGTTTTAAAACAAAATTTTTCAGGATTACAAAACTCAAACTTGTCCTAAAATTTGACAAGCTCCCATAACATGAAAAACTTCTTAAAAATTTTCCAAATAGTGATTCGAAAAATTTGAAATCTTCAAATTTCTTCTTTGAATTTTCTTGAAAAATCTAGGGGAATTATATTTATATAACTTTAAAACAATTAAAGATTCGGAATAAATAGTTATTCTTAAGTTTTTATCTTATTGATTTAGGAAAATATGAAATATTTGTTTGTTTTAAAAAATACAACTGGTTCAAATTTTATCTTCTTGAGTTGTGAAATTGGTAACAATTTTCTAAATACTGAAGTTCTAAAAAATTTTGAAACGAGATGAATAATTTATTAAATTATCAATTGTAGTAAGTAAAATATGTTAGTCTCATACGGTTATATTTTAAAGTGTAATATGTTTTAAATCTTTGATCAAATATGGTTTATGTTTGAGAAACTGACATGTGGAAGTGATAATTTGAAAGCAATTGAATTTTAAACATCTAGAAATTGTCTGATTGTTAATGTTTTTATAATTCAAATTGCTCATTTCGAAACGCTATTAATTAAGAATTGGCCAAGCAATACAAACAATAGGTATCTATTTCATTTTGACACTTTGTAAATAAAAAACAAGTTGAAAAAAACTGAAGGATAAATAAAAAAAAAAAAATTATTTTTCGAGGAACAAAAGGAAACTGAATGATCAGAATTACAAAAAAAGGAAGAATAATTTTTTGGCATTCCTGAACTTCTAGGTATTTATTTGAATTTCATCATCCTAGAGATAAGAATGGAAAAAATGATGGAGGTATACAGCTCTTTCTTATTCACCAAGTTGACTCACCGGGGAAAACTAATTTCTTTTGCAGACTGATATATGGAATATAAACATGCATATGACAGGAAAACGAGTTTGACGTCTTTAGTTAATGACATGACAATTAAGATTATATATTTAAACTCTAATTAAATACTAAAATATTAATTTGATAAACTGTTAATAAAATTCTTTACTAACGTACAAATTAGTTGTTCCTCTAATTGCCAAATATGTGGATCGTTTATACTGTGGTCTTCATCTTGACGGTGATACTTAGTTCCATTGGTGAATATAATACTATACTATATTTATAATCCTAGTGTTGAGCCAGTACTGGCAGCCTATATTGGCTATGTAGATTTGACAATCTTCCACCGATGCTTGGCCCGGCATCGGCACTTTATTTGGCCAAGTATCACTTTTACTATGGTGAACCATGTTTCACAAAAATCATTTGAAGACTGTCCCAGTGACGGTACATTACTAGGCCAAGTGTCACTTTCAGCACGGCAAACCATGTTTTATAAGGAAATGCCAGTGTTCGGCCCAGACGCGGCACATTACTGTTACAAACTTGATATATCGGTACCAGCATGTTAAACTATACTATCTTGGGTTAGCATGAACTCACAAATATATTAGTAGGTGCAAATGTGTTAGAATTCAAGTAGTTCTTTTCCCAGTACTAATTTGAAATTTAAATTTGCCGCGGGAAGTTTATCGATTGACCGTTTCGAGTTCGAGTGCCGCGTCGTCGCGAAATTTGGTCACGGACTTCAGATTGAACTGAATCTACGACGCTGCCCTCTAAGAAAACAGCTGATCGACTTAATTGTAAGCGAAGCGATGAAGGGTACCCCCAAGACGGCTCCCATAGTGGGACTCTAGTGTAACATAGGTCTTGCGAAATCTAACGTTAAAGTCATTTTCGAATATCGTAAATTGTTCCTGAAATCTTTTTGTAGTTTTTTAAGTCAGGAGCAAATCATAATCATTCAATCTGACCTAGTTATTTAGTTAGTTGAAATGTAGCCTAATTAGCAATAAAAAAACATTTATTCTTGAAACAAAATGTAATCGTTTGCTTCTTCTTGCAGAATTAAGTTCACAGTTTGATTGTTTGCCTAATGGCGCTCCCATTCCTGGTGTTTCTCGCAGCGGGCCATCTCCTTTTTTCGACATACAAGATCCTCCTGCCAGTTCTCTTTCTCCTGCGATACACCATGCTTCGCCCAGGTCTCATCCCGCCGAACCATCTCTTCGAGCAAGGTACAAATCTCCTCCTGCCATCGATATAGCCCCACCTACCAGTGATGGGTAAGTTACTTCTTAAGTCACTGTAGTAGCTTTTTTAAATAAAAATTATACTTTAGTTGCTCCTTTTGATGAATGAAAACCGAGGACCCAAGGATTTCTGAAATTTATCACATTTTTTCAAATTCCTTTCAATTCACTCCGAATTCTTTGCAATGTCGTTAAAATCAACTGAACTTCATCGATATTCAAAGTATTCTGTATTTCATTCATTTAATTTCGAAGACTGTTAAGCTGACCTTGAATTCTTATGGGTTTTATGTGATTCTTATCTAATAATTGTATTCAATCCCATTTATCTGAATCTAATGAAATTTTTCTCGATTTTGAGAAATAGGTTTCATTTATTTGAATTTTCTTTTAAGATATCCTGACTCGCTTTGGTATCAAATTTTTAATTATTTTCAAAATAAAAATTTAAGATGAACTTAAAGTTATTTTATATCGTAAATTTGAAAGTTTTAAAATTAAATTCTCTTCGCCCAAGGCTCAGGTCTCCTGCTCCCAGGTGCATGGCTCCACCTACCATCCTTCCTTCTCCTGAAGGATCTGTATATGGACTTGACCAACTTCAGTTTATTCTGCTCACTTCCATTAAAAATCCGGAACGGACATTTGAACTTCAAAAATACACTTTTCCTGCAGATAAACAACTTTTATTACGCGAAGAACGGAATATATATGTGCCAATTCCAACGCAAGAACACATTGTATTATCGACATTTTCCGGTGACGTCTTTGCAATATTGGAGAGTAGTCATTCTCTTGCTGGAATAAATGCACGATTTCATGGCCATAACCGTAGAGTTCGGGTAAAAATAAACATGCAAAGTGGAACCATTAACCCATTGACCACATATGAAATAAGGGAAGTTCCAGTAGGCCGCCTTCGCCCCATCTTATATTATTTTAGAGTACAGCATGTAAACCGCTATCATCCACATCACTCAATCAGCTAAAAGAATGTAAAAATGGGGAAAACATTTTTGAACCAATGTCATCCTAAAATATTACGAGTAACTTGTAATTAAAAATAGTAATAAAAACTCAATGTATTATACAAGTTCATTCAAACGCGCTCATTCAAGTCGCCAGATTTTCATGTCCTAATACAGAAAATATCAATTCTTCGCAACATTAATAATGACAATATTTTGCATACTAAGAGTTTTGAGAATTTCTCAACAAGTTGAATAATTCAATTAATTATTGAATCAACTTAGCAAAAATAGGTTTGCAAAAAATCCTATTTTCTCAATTTTAATATTCCTATGGATACCAGATTTTTTTACGTATCTTTAAATCTTATCTGGCTACAAAAATTTTTACAACTTTTTATTTACTGATCCGCAGGAGATAAGTCTTGTCTAATGGACGCTTGCTATTCAAATATTGTTAGTCGATTACTGACATATCGTAATTTGTGATATTTTTTAAATGTTTGAGCAAATACCGCTTATGTTTGAAAAACTTTCAAGAACAATTAATAATGTAGCAGTTAATTCATTTCAAATGCCTAGACATTTTGCATTGCTACGAAATTCAAATGGTTTATTCCAAAATGCTGTTAATTTGGAATTGTCTAAGCAAACACATAAATTCTCAATGAGAAGAAAAATTTTAATCAGCATCCTTCTCACCTCATACATTTGCAGTCCATTCATTCTGAAATACCTTTCCTTTCAACCTCCATCTTCCCACCCCCTCTCCTGTTCTCCTTCTCCCACCAACACTCCCCAACCAGCTTACTTCCCCCCACTCCCAAAAATTGATCCTAATATTTACAGGCTCGACTCCCTGCTAGAATCCCTGCACTCGTTCTCCCCGTCTTCCTGCAGACAATATAATTAGGCGTGTTCCTTGCCAGCCCCAGTGTCCACTTTACATACCTCTCCTGTTTGCTATTTACCTCTTCGCTTCTTTTCCATCCCCACACCTCTACTCTATACAAGAGCACACTCATTACTAGCGAGTCAAACAATTTTATTCTCTTTCCAAAATCATCTGCGAATAACTCCTTTCCCAACCCCCACACCTGGCTCATTACCACATTTGCCCTCCTCAATTGCTCTTTTAGGTGACCATCCACTCCCCCATTCCTCCAAAACAAGAAGCCCAGGTACAAAAACTCTTTCAAGTCCTACACCACCTTTCCCCTCCACTTCCTTATCCCTTCCACCTCCTTTTTTGAACACCTCTTACCTTATCTTTGGTCTCTTCATATATCTCCCTCACCCTTTCGATCATGCCTCTCTCCACTCCCCTATCCTCCATCGCCTTCCGCAACCTTCCCCTATCCACCAACGGAAACGCTCTCGACCCCTTCTTTGCTAATTCTCTATCCACCACGTGCTGCAGAACGTAGATATTGTCGGAAGTACTCCATCCCACCCTAAAGCCCGCCCGCGTCTCCAGAAATATTCCTTTCCCCTCGACATCCTTCTGCAGCCTCTTCGCAACCACCATCGCGTGTACTTTATTCATGCCGTATTCATAAGCGTAATCCCTTTGTGATTTTCGTGCCCATCCTTATGTCCTTTCTTACACAGTGGCACTATTAAACCTCCTCTGCACCCTCGTGAGAATCCCTCCCCCCTTTATACTTTCTTCAGTACCTCCTTCAGCCTCTCCCTAACCTTTTGTGTACTAAGCAGTCATGCTTCGTTCTCAACCCTTTCCAGCCCTGCTGCTTTTGACCTTCTTAACTTCCCTATCTGTTTCTCTACCTTCTCGTCATTCAACTCCTTCATCTCTGCCTCCTTCTTTCTTCTACTCCCACCATCCCTCTTCCTGAAATCTAAGCCGGCTCATTGTTCATCCTAACTGGTCCTTCTTGGGCCTAAAATTCTAGGAACTTATCCGGCTACATGATTCTGTATGCAAATCCATACCGGCCATGAGGGCCCTTCTCAGGCGGACGCCCACATTTGTGGCTAGATATTTCTTCAGGTCGGATATTCTTCAGGCAGTTCAAGGTCATTCTTAAAGTAGCTTTTAACAAGGGATTCAGTGCTGACCTTTATTTTGATCTTGACGATGACCTTTAAGTTTTTTTTTCAAGGTCACCTTTCTTTAAAAATGGAACGCCCCTTTTTCTACATCGGCAATCGATGGGGCAGGAAATTTTACGTTCAAATATGTTCCCAAGTCATACATAGTAACAATGAAAACTTGAAGGTTACTCTGAGGTTACTCAAACTTAAACAAGATCTGCCTACCGCTGGAAATGGAAGCTTCACACATTTTTTCTGTAATGGGCACAGTTCCTAACTTTGACAAGGCGCATTTAGTAATAAAGTTCATCATCAAATTCTTTGTTGAAAGTTACTTCAAGAATGACCTTGACCGCCCTGAAAAATATCTTACCTGAGGAAATATTAAGCCGTCCCGGGACTTTTGTGATACCCGTATATAATTGAATGTGGAATATTATGTAAAATCCATTATGATAAACCAATATTATTATTGATATCACTTCTTTGCATACTTAGGTATAATAATTTGATAGATTTTCAGGACTTACTCATTCATTTTGTACTGAATAGTTTTTTTAAGCTTCAAATGTCTCCCCTGAAGGTTTACACTTTTTTTGGATCTCTTTCCTATTCCTTTACACCCCCCACACACTTTCTTGATGGTGAGAGGGGGACAAACAGTTTGAGGTGGGTTCCGAACCACCAAGAGTAACAGCTTTAAGTACTTAGAGAACCTTTTTCTCTAGAGGTACCGGTCCCACGACTCTCCCTTGCTAGGATAGTGTTCACCGCATGGGCCACCGAGGCTCTTCCAGAGTGCGAGGCGGGAATCGAACCCGCAAGCCGACGGAGTGGGTCCAAAGCCTAAGCCTTAACCCCCACGACCATCGTCCCACTTCTACAAAATAGTTATATTCTAATAAAAATAGTATAATACTTAACCAAATAGTTGAATTTTTAAGTGGAGAATGTAAATTCTTAGCAAAACATGTAACTGTTCATATTTCAAACAAAAAATTTTTAATTTAAAATAAAGAACATTAAAATTCAACAAAACGACGAATTTTCAAAAGAATAGTTAAATTCTTCACCAAAAAACATTAATTTACAACCGAAAAGTTGCTTTTCTAACGAAAAACATTGAATTTTCAACCAAGAAGGTTAATTTTCTACAATGAAACACAAATTTTCAACAAAATACATGAGTTGTCAACCAAAAGTGGAATAGTTACATTTTTAGAAAGATTAGTTTTCTAAAAATAAAATAGTTATATTTTAATAAAATCCATGCATCTTTAAACAATAAAACGAATTTTCAACAAAGTACTTCTCCTTTCAACTATAGCATTGAATTTTTGACAAAAATCATGAGTTTTCAATAAAATAGTTGAACTTTTACCAATTAGTTGTATTTGTAACCAAGCAGTAGAATTTTGAACCAAGCAAGATGAATTCGGAACCAAAAATATAACACTAGAATTATTTAGAAATAGGCAAAAAGAGGAATAGGGAAAGGGTGCTAAGACTGAAATAAAAAAGTGATTTCGAAACTTATTTAATAATAATTATTGAACTTTACCCTTGGAGATACCTCTTTTGCATTTCTGTTTGAAATTTGTTTTTATTTTTGTTAACAACTAATTTTCTTAACTGAGAAGATACAAAATTACCTTTTTTAATAAAAATATATCTTTTTGGTAAAAATTTAAGTATTTTGATGAGAATTGGATTTTTTAACTAAAAACGTACATGTTGAATTTTTGGTTGAAAATTCGTCCTTCTTGGCAGAAATTCAATTTTCTTGATTGAAAGTTCTTTTTTGTTGTCGTTAAAAATTGTGTTTTTTTTTTCAATGAAAATTTTTGTATCCCACTTTCTTTGAAAATTGATCATTTTTTTTTATTTGAACAGTCAACTAGTTGATTCAATGTTTATGTATTTGGTTGAAAATTCGTCTTTTTGTTTAAAATTCGGATTTAGAAACGAATTTAAAATTCGTTTATCTTTATGACTTATCATTAAACTTGAAAAAAAAAAATTTTAATTATAATTTATAAAAAAGAGTACATTTTTAAAGGATTTGAAAGAAAATTTTGTAGCTTTTTAAGGAATTTGAATTGTTTTCATATTAAAATTTCTTTTATAAAGATACCGGCGAAATTCTAATTTAATTTTTCATTTGAAAATGTTACTTTTATGAAAATAATAACAAATGTTTTTCAACATTTCAAATAACATCATAAAGTTTCAGAATAGAATGTAGAAGATTTTAAAAAATAATTTTTTTATTTCTCAAATCATTAAATTTCTTCTTTGAATTTTTTCAGAAAGTCTAGGAAAATTATATTTATATAACTTGGAAACAATTGGAGAAACAGAATAATAATAACAGAATTATAATTTATTCTTTTATTAACATTTTTTTTTCGATTTCATCTATTTTGGTAGATATTTCAATTTTCATTAAAACAGCAAATGTTTCATATGAAATTAAAATCTTCTTTTTTTGAGGATTCAACTTTTTTGTTGAAAATTCGTCTTTTCCGATAAATTCAACTTTATTTGTCTTAAAATTTAAACGTTTTTCAGTTTTAACTATTATATTTTGACTTCAAAATTTATCTTTTCTTTTTTTGAAAATTCACAATATTAAAAATAGAAACTGTTTGTGAAATTAATAACAATTTTATAAATACTGAAGTTCTAGAAAATTTTGGAACGAGGTAAATCATTTGTTAAATTATCAATTCTAGTCATTAGAATATGTTTTTAAAAACTCTCATTTTCGTCATTTTTATATTCTGATAGATGCTGAATTTGTTTACGTATCTGTAAATCTTAACTGTCTCAACAAACTTCTAGGAATTTTTATTTGCTGATTCGTAGCAGATAAGCATTGCCTAATGGGCCATTGAATTTTAATCTTCTAGAAATTGTCTGATTGTTAATGTTTTCAAAATTCAAATCGCTCATGGAAAAACGCTATTGATTAAAAATAGTCTAAGCAATACAAACAATAGGTGTCTATTTTATATTGAGAATTTATAAATCGAAAACAAATTGAAATAAATAAATAAATACAAAAAAAATATTTTTTGAGGAACAAAAGAAAACTTAATTATGACAATTACAAAAAAAAGATCGAAATTTATGGTCTCAAAAATTGAGAATAATTTTTTAGCATCCCTGCACCACTGTGGCAGTGGCACGTTAATAATGGTATCAATTATATTTTTTTTAATTGAAGTTTTACTTTTGAAAATAAATATAGCTTCTAGGTATTTATTTAAATTTCATCATCTTAGAGATAAGAATAAAAAAATGATGGAGATGATAATACATGTCGCATTATTCCCAAAGTTGACTCTTCTGAGGAAACAAAATTTTTTTTAAACTGATATATGAAATATAAACATGAATATCCTAGCAGAACGGGTTTGACGATTATAATATTGATGAGATAACAATTGAGATCACATATCTAAACTCTGATGAAACATAAGAATAATAATTTGATACACTGATAAGCAGATTCTTTGTTCACGTACGAATCAGTTTTTTCTCTAATTGCCAAATATGAACATCGTTTATACTGTGGTCTTTATCTTGGCAGTGATACTTAGTTCCATTGGTGAATATGAATGCTATACTACATTTATAATCTTAAAAACGTTTTTAAGCTTTCCGAAAATAATAATTTCTGAATCGCAATATGCATTTTATCCTAATTGTTATTATTTTGTAAACTCTGTATTTATACGAAATAAATACGAATTTAATTTTAAAGGATAATCATTCAGAAAAGAAATTTGAGCGGCAGGGAGACCTATCTACTCATTCAACCATTTTTGTTCAAACCTTTCTATCTAATTTTACACCTTCCTATCAATATGTGTTCATTCAAATACTATCAAATCTTCTCAGTACAAGACTTGTATCAATTTCTTTGTTTCGGAATCTTGGAAATTACTATAAAATACTGTCTCAAAAATCGTATACTTTTGCATCAACAGTATTTAATTGGAACTCTTCGAAGTCCTATCCAGACAAAAATCTATCAAACTCTATGCTTCACCATGTTGGTTATTTTTATCTGATCATTTTTCGCGTCATTGTTTACTGCTCCATCAGAAATTTCTCGTTGAATCTCCATCAAGTCTTATCAACACAAATATTGAACCCTATGTTTCAGAGTGCCAGAAATGTTTAGCAAATACGCTTCGCATAGGAATCTTATACTTTTCTATGAATAGTTTCTCATTACAATTCTAATTAAACTTATTACCACGAGACTTTTATCAAATTCGATGGATAGTTTTTCATCAAAAACTTCTTATTTCAATACCAGAAAATCTAATGCACTCCGAAATTTTATCAAATCCTGCGTATCAGAATTTTGGTAGTATACATCAAATAATCTTGAATTCTAGAATTTGTGTAGCAATCGAGATATCAAGCCATAAAATCAAGATATAAGGTTTTATAATCAAGGATTTGAAGAATCAAGTCAAGGTCATTTCAAGGTCAATTTCGTTCATTTCTCTAAAAACAAATTTCTGACTGCAGATTATGAAAGAACGGAAGATTTTACGTCCAGATATGTATGTTTTTATATTTTTATGACGACCTCTAAGGTCATGTTAAGGTAATTTCATTTAAATATATATATATATGATTTATATGGGTAAATGGTAAATGGGCTACAATGGACTAGACTACCATACTAATATGTTGTGGGGGTCGCTGAGTCTGAATCCGAGGCCCATTTGACCCCAGGGCGCCAAGGTCAAGGTCAGATCAAGGTCATATCAAAGTTAGATCTGAAGAAAAATGTTTCACTCTTCCAAAATTTGACTTTTACATGTTTTAAGGGTAGCTGAATTCGAATCTGAATCTCCTTAAACCCAAAGAATCAGGACTAAACGAGAGTTACGGTATGGCATTTTGAAATAGCGTTTATTCTTTCTTTCGCCTATAACGTTCTCTTTTATTGTCAAAGGATCTATGCAGTGGATTTCTAGTTCTCTTCGAACTATCACCATCTTCATCGCCAGGTACTTGATCTCTCTTGAGCAGCCAGCAGTAGTCAGCCAACATATTCACGTCCCATTTTCCTTGCCATCGAAGTTCAGCGTCTTTTAGATCTTGATGGAAACGCTCCCCTTTCTCTTCGCTGTAATCGCCTAAGTTCTCACGGAAATAGCTAATATGAGAGTCCATGAAATGAAGTTTGAGATTCATCAAACATCCCAAGCGTCGATAGTTCCTCACCATATTTGCTACGATTGCTTTATAGTCATTACTTCTGTAATTTCCTAAGAAGTTTTGAGCAACATCTCGAAAACTGAGCCAAGCAGCTTTTTTTAAGCCTGACATTGTCTTGATGAAATTTTCGTCGTAAAACATTTTACGGATCTGAGGTCCATCAAATACTCCTTCTTTCAATTTAGCATCACTTAATCGTGGAAATTCATTTGTCAAGTACTGAAAACATGTTCCTTCTTTATTCAAAACTTTGACGAATTGTTTCATAAGTCCAAGTTTAATGTGCAGAGGCGGGAGCAATACTTTTGATGGATCAATTGAAGGTTGTTGAAGTACATTATGATTTCCAGGTTCAAGTTGTTCTCTTATTGGCCAAACCTTCTTCTTGTAATGATTCGTGCGATCCCTGCTATCCCACAAACACAAAAAGCAGGGATACTATGTATATCCTGATTGTTGACCAAGGAGAATGGTTATGATTTTCAAATCACCACAAACTTGCCACTTATGTTTGTCATGTTCAGTTTTCTCCAATACATATTGGACGTTTTCGTAACTTTCTGTTAATTTTGTTGAATGCGCTATTGGTAGACTTGCGTACTCATTTCCATTGTTAAGCAGCACTGCCTTAAGACTTTTTTTGACGAGTCTATAAACAATGTCCATTCTTCTGGAACGTAAACATCCTTTTTTAGTTCATTCATCAAACCGTTAACGTCTCTGTAATATACCAACATACCTTTTTCATCTTTATTGAAGCACTGACGGAACTTCTTTTCTCGATTCCTGTAGAAAGATGACTTCGTCCCCTGTTCTACCATTCCACGGCTCTTTAACTCAGCTTCCATATATTCAGAAGCATCTTTAGGAAGACCCATGCTCCTGATGAAATCGTTTAAACTATCTTGGTTGAATAGTCTTATAGATTCATTTTTTTGCTGTCTCCGCAATTTTGGCACATATTATTCATTTTCATGGTCTTCGTATGAGCAATCATCAGATTCTTCTTCACCGTCTAACATAACCTCTCTATCTGTCTCTTTATTTGTCGAAGCTTCATTCATCATTGAGCTCATATCCATATTTTCGATAGCAGACTCTTGATTAGACTTTGCAGTTATGACAGAAGACACTATTGCATAAGATATTCTTGATTTGTTTTTCACGTTGAATCCTTTAACTTTTGTGTTGCAAAAATAACAGTCTTTTTCTGATTGAGGTATTGACCATATTACCGGTGAGGAGTATTTTAACATTCTATTGTTTTTCACTTTATTCCAACGTAAAAGCATAGTGTAACAAGCACAGCAAATGCTATCTGGAGCAAATGTTTCATTTTGAAGGGAAATTTCTTTTTTATAACATTGACGATATATGTCTCTACATTGCTCATTCATTGACCTACGGCAAGTGATGACTTCATACTTTCCACAAACCTAGCAAAAAACATTTTTATCGCTGTTGCAGTCATGGCTGGTAAAAACATGATTACTTGTTGTAGCTTTATATTCTTTATCAGTTGAATCGCCAACCAATAAAGGGTGGCGGTAGCTGGATGACGACGATTGCGGGCCCGTTTCCTCACCCTGACCAATCGCCGAAACTGGGCGTCCAATACCCTGCATCGTACTTTCTCTCGTGCCAGCCATGACGGCACAATGCCTTCACCACAGGGCTTAGCCGAAAAATTAAAAGCAAGAAAAAAATCCGTTTTCCGCCGTCACCACGTGGAGCACAGGAAAAACTTCGGGTAAATGGTGTTGCAGGTAACTCTGTATTCTCGCCTGTTCGTATTGGTACAACACGAATATTACCCTCGATGGTTAAAAACTGTATTTTTTTGTCATAAAAGTTGCCACCACCGTCTTTAAAATTTGAAGCCACTAGCTTTGCTCGCTCAAGTGAAGTTAGCTGATCGTTGGTGTAACAGGAAAATCGGATAAGGGCGGCTTCATAAAAGCTCACTTGCTGAATCGTTAGAGCTGTCAAAAGTTCCTTACAAGCGTGGGTAAAAGCAGAAAATATCGAGACGCCAGCGAAAGTTTACCCACATGTAGAAGTCAAATTTTGGATCGGTAACACATTTTTCTTTCGATCAAACTTTGATATGACCTTGATAAGACCTTCACCTTGGCACCGTGGGGTCAAGCGGGCCTCGGATTGAGACTTAGCGACCCCCACAATATATAAGTATGGTAGTCTAGTCCCATGTAGCCCATTTACCATTTACCCATATGAATCATCTATATATTTAAATAAAATGACCTTAACAGGTCATCACAAAAAAATAATAACATACATATCTGGACGTAAAATCTTCCGTTCTTTCAGAATTTGCAGTCAGAAATTTGTTTTTAGTGGAATGACCGAAATTGAAATGACCTTGACCTTGACTCGCTGAGTCCAAATGGACCCCGGATTCGGATTCAACGACTCAAAAAACATAAATTATGGTAGTTATCTTCATCCAAATGACTTTTCTGTCCGTTTGACCTTCAAATGCCCTTGACCCAGATGTGCTGGGGTCAAACAAACCACGGATTCGTGCTCAGCGGGTCAGAATACATGGGAATATATGTGTCGCATCTGTAGAACAGAAAAGCGTTTTTTTTGTGTGCCGGTGTTATCGATTTGCATAACTTGAATTTGGCAGGAGGGAATATTTTTCGAAAATCGTAAACTGTCATTCTGTTTTGTATACTG